>JAHZMY010002219.1:0-13713 GCA_027743915.1 Seira sanloemensis | reverse complement strand
GCTCATTGAGCATGTTGCAAGATTCCATACTCTCCCGTTTGCATCCAGTCAGGACTTATCGCTTGGGTTTCTTCAGCAACGCCTTTTTTCAGCCCTGCGACGCAGTCCGCTTTAATTGTTCTCAGAGTAAGTACTGGTGCAGGACAAAATCCTTTCAAAGACTCCTTAAAAGGCGTGTCTGGGGGCCAGCTCCAATCTCCGATAAGCTTACGGTAGTTCAAATCGCCTTTAAAAATGAGGTGAGTATGATTCGACAGTGTTTTGTACAGCTCCGGTTCTGCATCCCGCATTTCATGGAAAGCATGTGGGTACGTCCAAAAATCATGTTCCACCGCATTCCACCTAATTAACAAGATAAAGTATATTAAAGAGCGAACGCTGGCTTTAAGTTAATACATGATTATACATTTGTATTGTATTTCATACCTCTTTGAAGCAACGTATCCCTTCCATCGTTCCGCAAGAGTGACCAAAACCGGCTCATCAGTACACGTCGACATTTTGTCCAGAACCCAATTGAAATCGGACGCTAGTGTATCTGAAACAAACCAGGGCGTAGTCTTCACGTAAAAATCGACACAGTCCACCCGATCCATCAGCTTATCTGCTAAACAGAAGTCTGTGAACAACTCGAAACCAGCGTTATCCAAAACGTAGCCGATTGTCACAGGGTTACTTGGATTTGCATTTTTAGCGTTCTCTAAAATCTTCCAAAATGATGGAGAATCATCGCAGAGAATTTTTTTCCGAAGCTCCTGAAGCTGATCGACTAGATTTCCTAGTTGAGACACTTCTTCCCCACAGGCTATGCTTAAATCACAACGGTTGCCCCACAACCCAACTTCCAGTAGACACTGAAGGACCTGTTCGGAAGCGTTTGATTTCAAAATGTAATCTCCCAAGAGAGCTGCCGCCTTTTTTGAGCAAACAAACCCTTCTTCCTTCAGCTTCCTAAAGGGATCGAAGGTTTTGAGAAGTTGGGTCGACTTAATTGCATCATCAATTCGCCGGTAAAAGTAACACTCTGCATGGAGCCAAGGAGTTGTATACCACAGAACAGCTTCTATGTTTCCGTTAAAGTACTGATTAGCTATATGTTGTAAATAAGAATCCCAAACTTGATTTCCTATTTTGTAGATTGGTTTGTTTGTCATCATTTCATTTTTCAACTTGGCGAGAGCACCGACGATGGCTTTGATTTCTTCTGAAGTACCCTACAAAAATAATCACAATAATGCTTTCAAAGACAAAGACATATTCCAAACTAAAAGTTAAAGGTTATAAAGGTCTACCGGCCCATAAACCGCTGCGATGTCATTCTTGTCCCTTGAAAGTTGGTCGATGATTTTTGTTAGAATTATTGGCAGTCTTTGGTTAATTGTGGCAAAGGCAAATCCCCTAAAATAGACAAATGTGTGTGAACAAGTAAAGTACATTACATGTAGGCAAGTAGACAATGTATTTAAACTTAAAATGGGAAAAATAATCAACATTTCATACTCTCTGTATTTCGCCGACAATGGAACACCAACCGGATACGTTCCTTCCTCCAAGTTAAACTCTTTCGTGGGCGAATTAACGGATTGTACTTTTTCCTCTTCCGACATTTTGTCTGGGAGATTGTGCTAGATATGTAGTATTGTAGTTTTAAACAGAGAACTATATTGAAAACTAATATTAGCAAGACAAGTTACTATTAACGAATTTAAGCCGATTCCAATACGAATTTATAGTTAATCTTCACTCCACAAGTCCACATACATGTTTGTATGGGCTGTTAGATTTTTGCCATATTGATGTGAGATGGTGGTGATGTGCTGTAGCTAAGCAAAATGTGCATGTGCTTTCCTCAAAACACTGATCGACCTTCCCAAAAAGAAGTTTTTGAGCAGAACATCAAACACGTCTCTGTCGGTATATAAGCAAGAGAATCTGGATATGATATGATTACGGAGCTTCGTTAACTATAGGAAAAATGAAGCTATAGTCATTAAGTCATTGCTACATTTTATGCATGGGATGTGACTTATGTGACTAAATAAAATAAATTGACTTTTTAAATGAGAGAAAATACGCTTTGTTTGTAGAAATACATGGTGCAACGGTTCTCGCTACAAATGTAATTCAAAAAATATAAGTTCATAATGATAATACATGTATTTATTTGTTACAACTGGTTCATAATATAGTCATAATCTATACGACGTGTACTAGAAAACATTGATAATGATTTCGATTTCAAAGCTAACAATTTTCATCAACTACACTAAGACTAGGGTAAAGTCAACAATCGACAATGTACTTTTCATAATAATACATTTTAACCTTCTAACGTTCAATAGCAAATTTAAAGTCTATCGGGAATAACTAGCAAAATAAACATTTTTTTTAATAGAGAAGGCACATTACTAATAATCTGTGCCTTGGGTTTAGAAGAAAGAAACTACCACAACTGGAAAGGACAATATTTTTGAAACTTTCTCACATTCCCCGACTTGATCCCGAATCAGAACAAATGACGAAATTTCGGATGTTCTCGCAACTGTGATTCCAAAAGTTGAACAAGACGTTCGTTCAGAAAATACAACTGAAACAAAATCAAAAGACATCCATTTATTTTTTTATACTTTGACATGACAATAGTTTGTCATAAAATAAAAATCATAAGTTTATTCTCACCTCGTGAACCGGACTAAGCTTAAGTTGTCTCTTTTTCAATTTGATCGAGAAGAAACATGTTATCCGCCGAGAGATTTTGAGAATTAGTCTCTTCTTGGGCGGGAGTTGCTGCCACGGTAAGTATTGGAGGTCCATCAATCCTCATCACCAGCTTCATATCATAAATTACCGAGAAAGAAACAAAATGTCATTTTTGCATATCCTCTGAATTAGTACCTGTGATCCTTAGTACACAGTTATGCAAAATATGACTTTAAGTAAAAAAAAGACGACACGAAAATAAACTCATTGGAATTCTAATTAAGGCTCCGTTAAATACAAACGACGACGAATAAACTATTTGCATAAAAACTATACCGAGTCTGCTGTAAATCTCAGGTTGGAAATTTGATCAAAGCCAATGTCAATGGTCAAAACCTTGCGCATTGGATGCTGCGGAGAAGATCCCGCCGCCGCAGACGTAGTGGGTAGAATAATTGGAAGTTGACACTCATAGGTCATACGCCTGCACAATTTTTTTTAAAGTTACCAAATTAGCTCCAATTCGTATTATGCTCTTGCTTAAGTAAAACATGTATTAATAAAACTTACTGTGAGTTGAATAGAACTCGGAGCCGGTTTGGATTGATGTTAGAAAACGATCTAATATGGAAAAGACCAATCTTGAGCAATCGCAGGACCAGAGTGGAGGTCCGATAGGGTGGCGAAGGAGTCGAGTAGCGACTATCAACCTGAGGGCAGCAACTCGGTCTTAATATTGACGATGGGGACATGGAAGTAGCCACATGAATCATACTTCCCACAGGCGCAGCATTAGTGAAGCCAGTGTTCGTCATGGCTACGTGGGCACATGGCTGAGACGAGTACGCCGCTACCTGCGCTTGCTTGTCCTTCAGATCGTCAGTGCCAGCAGGGATGCAAGCGATTTCCTGAATTTCGGGTGTGAGCATTCGAGAAATGTCCTTTCCCCTGGATACCAAAGCCTCGGCCAATAATGCTAAAAAAATATATACATAAGATTAATTTATTCTTTCATTTGCTTAAGGAGATGCAAGTTTAAAAAAAAAATTACAGTAAAGCTCACATTGGGAGCTGGTGTTGGCACACATTCCGTTCGCCTTCTGATGCTCCAGTATTTCTGTTTCAATTTCAACCTCCGTTGCCACATGATTAACTTCGCCATGAACGCAAGACTCGGCAGAAGATGATGCGCCAGTGTTGGAGTTTTCGGGGGCAGTCTGAAAACTCTCTTCATTTTTGATTTTGTCGCCTTCGGAAGTGTCCACCTTTTCGGTATTTGCATCATCATCGTCTTTTACTTCAATTGGGTTTCCAGTCGACCCGCTTTGATCCGTTGATGACGTTAATGCATCCAGTGCTTCCTTTACCAAGCCTCCAACTCCAGTAACGGCAGGTGGCATACTTGTGAAAACTTGCCCTGACTTCAAACTGTCGAGATGAACCATGAGCTCTCCAGCAGCAGAAGTCGACATATCCTCACCCCCTCCGCTTTCCTTCGTGAGCGGGTCGGATGCCCCGTCTTTCGCTCCATTTTTGCTCTTTGACTTTTGATTAGTTCGTCCACTTTTTGTTGCAGGACTTCCTCGAGCTTCCTTACTTTCTCGGCCCCGCTTTGTGCCCCTCTTCCCTTCCTCTTTCGCCGGCTCCCCCGCCACTCCGTTCTTGTTGATATTGACGACCGTCGGAGACGTTGCCTGAGGCTGAGTCACAGCCACGGAAGCTTGCGCCTTGGCTGTGCATCCCAAGAAGCGGGCTTCTAACGCTCTTTTCAGCGCAAGTAGTTCGCACACAGTGAAGTATCCACGGAGACGAGCCGTGTCTGGGATGTCCTGAGGCATTATCAACTTGTGGCACTCGACTGGCAGTTCCCTGAATAAAACTTCGAGCCCGCCTGGTAGAATGTTCATGTCTGGCAAAACGGGAGCTTGAATGTTGGGCAATGATTTTGCCAAAGGGATTGGAACTATCGGTCCACCGGATGCCTGGTTGTTTCCAAAGTTTGAGCCATTCTTTACAGGATTCAAAGGGCCTGTCATCCACCCGATTGCGCGATCGCGTTGTGAAGCACCTACAAAGGACTGTTGCTGGTGTTGTTGCTGCTGCTGCTGCTGCTGTTGTTGTTGTTGGAGTTGCATGCAAGCAGCGTGCTGCATAAGGCACGCCTGCTGGAATGAATTCATGTTCACCATGTGGGGAGGAAACTGCTGATTTTGCAAGTTTTGCATTTGGGAATGAGGGAACGGATAAGGACCTGGGCCTCCATTACCAAAGTTTCCAGAGTTGATGGGCATCCCGAATTGCATAAACTGTTGCGAAGTAGATCCATGGGGAAAGTGGGCTGCTGCAGACACGTGGGTCCCATGCTGCTGCGGCGCTTGAGCCATGGCCATTTGTTGGGGGAGCCCATGGTGATGATTGTCCATCAAGTTGTGCTGCTGTTGAATTTGATTTTGGTAATGAGTTTGCTGAGACGGATGAACCTGCTGTTGGGCATGATGCCCGTCAATCCCCATGACGACGTTGTTGCAATGTCCAAGAAGCTGGGAGAGGGTGCCATTTGTAGAAGACTGTTGAACTTGGGGGGTGAAGGCGGTAGTTGTAGTCTCAATCTGCATGTGCTTTGCACCAGGATTCCCTGGGCCAGAAGCGGCGATGAGTAGATTAGATGTCGACATTTCACTGCTGTCACACATGGCGAAGACTGGAGGAAGCGAGTCGCCAAATTCTGATTGTATGAGTTGATCCACAAGATTTTCTAATTCTACTGCAGGAAAATCTCCCTTTTGTTCGGGCGACGGGGGAGTCAGGGCTAGTAATAGAGAACTTGTTGAACTTTCAAAACAATGAAATTCAGGAGTTTGTAAACTTATATCTAGCACGGGAGAATCTAAGAGGAATTCGGGATTGGAGAAAGTGTCTTCAACTTTTCTCAGTGGGGTGGACGATGAAACGGCTCTGACGATCTCTTCATACAACTCGTCGTGTTCGACTGAGTTGTCCATCCTTGAGGCACACACTGGACTATGGAAGGAAAGAAAAGCGATCTTATGAAGACCGACAATGGAATGATGACTTTATCAATAGCAGACTTAGCTAATTAAAGGATTGATATGCAAAAAAATTGTATGCAAATACATTTTTAGTCCCATCAGGGGATCTGCCTAGGATATGGTAATCTAGAAAAAAATATCCAAATACTAACATACCTTAAGGTTCTCTCCAAAAAAAATAAGTTGTGGAGTACAAACTCACGATGGCAATTTAGGATGATTCACTTGAAATTTCTAAACAGATATTTTAACAAATATCTTATGGCTGACTTTCCGATATCTCCGACTTAATTAAATAATTTTGGATGGAGTGACAGGAAAGGTGGAGACAAAACTCATGTCGCGAAGCGAGTAATACAAAATATTGGAACTTATCTCAAGAGGAGCGATCTGAGGAATAATACTGTCTCTTGCCAAGTGCATTTAGGTGGTGTAACTAAATCATTCCAGTTCTTCATCGTCCTCTACTTTTTTATGAATATTGTTTGAAAAATGAACTGATCGGAGGATACATAAGCTTAATTTGAGCACATTCATCTCGCAGCAGTCAATGCTTCATTTCATTTCATACGTCGGACTGAGATGCTTAGATTTTTTAAAGATGGCGACCTGGACGAGTGCTCATGCTCATCATGTTCCAATTTAAGGAACAGAGAAAAGTAAACACCGGGTGTAAGTATCTACGCGCACACCAACTAGGTACTACCAGGCCCAATGTTTAACTTTTTCCATTCCTGCATGTAAGGTTAAAACTAATGCCCATTAGTATATGTATTAATATACAGCATGAAGAAGGATGGCCGACGTTTTTAGTTCATCCTCATAGTAGAAGTAGTCAGACATTTAAATGAGGTTCACTTCCACGCCAAACTGTTGTCTCGAACAATAAGAGGAATGAGGTGCTGTATGTACTTTATTTATGCTGGTAGCAAAGGCACCGTCCTTATTTTTCGTTTATAACTATGGTAATATATATTTTTTGGTCTTTGGAGAATGACCTACGTTTTTAATAAGATTATCAGATTCTTGGATCCTCGTGCCACAAGAGGAAAATTTTTTGAATAATGTCCTTTGGTTTTCTGGAGATATATATGTCCTTACGATAAACGAATTGCCAATTATGCAGAAAATATTTTAAAATGGAAAAACGATTTTTCACATCCTCATGCACGTCATATTTTTTAAGCTGAGGACGATTATACGTAGAACGATGTACGTTCAAATAAACTTTGGAAAAGCAAAATCAAGAATTTTGTCAAACTTTTCCATTCCAAAATTTAAATACTGAGCTGAAATTGATAGTAAACTGATTTATCTGCAGAGAGCATGAGACATGGACTTTCTTCTAACTTCTAAGTGTTTTTTGACCTTCTTCAAGGCAGTCACATATTTATGCAAATACCAAAATATTTGAATCTTTGAGGAAGTCAGAGCTAAGCTAAAATATTTTACAAATGGTTCACCGTAGCCTCATTCATTGTTTATGAGATGTTTTCTCATTCAACTATTTCGGGCACTACTCTAAAAAAATTCTTTAACTTGTCGATTCAATGGTTTCTGGTAATGTGGTAATTTAACGAATTTCTTTCCTCGACAATCTAAGGCACCATGAATATGTAGTACATACATTTCGATGTTGGAAGTATTTGTAGGCGAAATTAATATGATCCAGCAACAAGCAAACATATTAATGATGATTTGATACGGAAAAATTAGTATTCCCGATTTATTAATGTAAGAAGGCACCAAAAGACATTTCAGATGATTATATTTTTTGCATCATGCATTTTAAGGTTTAGGTACTCATTCATTTGGGACGTTTACTGACGAAATCACGTTTATCACTGAAATCACACGGAATCGAGAGTTTTGGTCGAAAAAATTTCAATCCAGTAACCATCTGGGTCCTTGATGAATGCAAGACCTTTCATTCGACCGTCATCAGGCTTTTTGACAAATTGAACTCCAAGTTTTTCGAATCTTTCACACGCTTCATACACATCCGGCACCAAAATACCAATGTGTCCATAACCAATCCCATCCGCATTTCCAATTTTGTAAGCTTGCTCAGCATCATTTTCAGTACCCCAGTTACTGGAAACAAAAAATCAAAGACACAATTTTAAAATCTAAGAACAAATGGAACTGAAGTACACGCATGATTGTCATAGATTATGAATTTACTGGGTCAACTCTAGTGTGGCCTTTCTGGTCATTGCCCATTTGGTCCTCTCTTTGTCGTCATTCGGAACTTCACCTTTGGGCTCATAGCCCATAAAATACAATGAAAATTTGGCTGCAGGAAAATCTTTCTTTACCAAAAGAGTCATTCCCAGGACGTTGGTGTAAAACTCCAAAGACCTCTTGGGATCCTTAATTCGGTACATGGTTTGTTGAAACAGAAATCCCTGCAATGACAAATAAATTTTTACGTGAATTCGTCTCATAATTGGTTCACTGAAAGGCTTTCATGGGTATTTTTAAAAATAAACTCTCACTTCAGTTGAAGCATCTTTTGACGCACATATCGCCTCGGCTTCTGCGTGTGTCAAAGGAGGTTTTACTTCTTCCATGATGAATCCGTCTGTCACTTCAGCCTTCTGATCAGTTCAATTTCAAAGTAGCAAACCTACATAGTTTTGCGAATTATTAGTAAAAATTTATCTTGTTGCGAATAAATGCGAAAACAACCACTTTCTTGAGCTAAAGAGCTTAAAAACTTGTACATTTACTTTATTCAATTCCTCGTCTTGATATTTGCCGGAACGGATTGTCTCGCATAGGAAACTTCTCTGAATGCAGTCTTATTGTAAGTTTTAAAATGTTTTATGAAAGATTGAACTTGAATAGTTATTTTCACAATAACATTACGTAATCTCCATCCAGTCAAGTAGTTATGTCACGTGCGTGCTCTTTTTGAGTAAATGCATATAGAGGATTCAACGGACCAAAGTAGATCTGGTAGCCCCGAAGTTATACCGGCTAAATGGCATTTTATATAGCTTCTGCTAATAACATCTCGTCTGGATGTTTAGATCCATAGCCCTGGACAGTTGTGTTGTGCTCAGTCTGCTGTCTTCATAAAAATATCTTAATTTATATTTACGCTTGAAAAGTTGTTTGTATCTAAAACTTTTTGACATCCAATCCAAATACCAAGAAGGAATCTTTTTATTTTATTATTAGTAACACTATCAAAAATTTAAATATATGCAAAATGTTTTACCACGTAAGTTTCCTCAATCAATGCGCACCCTTAAAATGATCTAATCTAATTAGGTACTAGTTGGTATTGTTTATGTTACATCTGGAGGTGTCAACTTTACAATTATTTTTTTATTCGTTCGTACATGAATATGCTGATTGATGAATATGTTATAATTTTTTATTAGCAAGTCGCAAAATTGCAATATTAATAATAACTGTATTGCATATTTTTCAGAGTATCCCTGCAGAAATGGAATTCGATCAGTTGGCCACGCCTGCTTGTTACAAATCAAAAGACGAGGACATTGTTATTAAGCAGGATGATGAAATTAGACTGAAAATTGTCGGAACTCGGGTGGATGCGACTGGAATTGTAAGTTTACTATCTTGGTAACCCATAATAAGTATTACTCCGTATGGCTGTAGATTTGATTACTTTTGACAGACCCAGTAGCTCATTTATATGGCCTAATTGCTAATGTTGTTGTTTCTTTCAAAGCTGAATTTTCTTGGTTTTTTTCAGTTTGCCATTGGGACCTTGATGGACGACTATTTGGGTTTGATATCGAGCTGAATGGCGTCAGAATATGTTTTGTACAATTACCTAGATTTTTTTGTATTTACGAACCTCATTTTATATGGCAGTTTAGAATGTAGTATTTGTTTATTTAATAACAATTGTATTGTAAAATTCGTACGCAGCAAATAAGTTTAATTGTTAATGTATATTATTTAAACATTTTATTAAATACTTTCCACGCAATAGAGAAGAGCTTTCAGCAGAATATTTTGGTTCATTGGGCTCATTCTCAGTGATAAAATAAACGGTTCCCATAAGTTTTATGATAAGCTTTATTGTAAACATTCGAAATTCTTCATTAACAAGATTACTTTCCAGATCATTAATTAACATCAGCATCAGTTACAAAAAATGTTTCATCAATTGCCCTCTTTAAATTAAATTATAAGCACGAAAAAGTAATTAGAATATAGATAAAATGTCATGGCAGAGAAGACAAGAATGATAGATTTACAAACGGGTATTTATATAAGTATTTAATAACAATAAATAATGTCACACAGTGCATGTGCATGTCGTGCATTTTTTAAGCATTTTTAATTTAGATATTTTAATGTCTTAACTTTGTCTCAAAAACATTCTATGTCAGAAAATATGTTGCGGGGGAATTTGACAAACACCTTTGCAGCACTTCAGAATACCTGTTGATATACAATTTATTTGATTCCATCAGAATTAATATATTTTCTACTATTATTCAATGAATATTATTTGAACATAAGCTCGAGTTTCAAACCTGGACAGTCAAAGTCCCACTTGCAGAAATTCGTCCCCACGCCTGGGTTTGTCCCCCAGCCAAAGCCCTTCCCATATGAAGATCCTCCATGGTGAGCTCCATAACCATACGCACCTCCGCCACCAAAATATCCTCCATAAATCTGATTTCCGGGCTTACTCCATCCAATCAGGCTCCCAAGCCCAACGCTTTGTGGTTTAGCTATAGACCATCCAAAAGTTGGTGGTGGTGCAGAGTACACAGGACACGGCAGTGGCACTTGATCGAATTCTTTGTGTACACTGCGGGTGGGTCTTCTTTTCTTTGATGAATTAATGTCATACTGCTGCTGGTTTGATATTTCATCCACTTGTATCACATTCTCATTGTCTGACCTTCTGTGAAAGTAATAGCCAGCTGCACCATTTCCACCGGAAGTCCAACCTCCTCCAGCGTGGTCTTTAAACAACTGGCCTATGTTATGTACTCCGTGCTTTAATGTCTCTATTCCTTTGTGAATTATTGATCCTCCGCCACCTACGAATGCCGGGGGAGCTGCAAAGCCTGGAGTTGGAATAATTGGAGGAGGCGGATGGTAAGGGAACGGATGACATGGCTTGGGTCGTACTATCGGAGGTGGGTTGTACGGTGGTGGTCCTAAATTATTAAAAAGGCAGTAAGTACTAATTACATTTGCAGGGCATTAATAGAATATAAGCCTCGCTGGGAAAATGTAACGGCTAAAGTGAAACACTCTCAGTTTCTCATAATGCCCCATGTTGCGTCCATACCCCAAGCGTATCCGGCTTTCCCAATTGCTCCAGCTAAATGACCTCTGCCGTGATGGAGATTTTTGAAATTGATTTGCTCGTGCTGAGGATTTGGGCAGCATTGGGGATAGTTGAGTTGACAACAGGAGACAGGGCTGCTTCCAAAGCCCCCACAAGAAAAGAGACACGAGCCGCTGTGTGACGCCCAACCATTGCCCCCGTAATGTTCACCGGGAACAAAAGCCCTGCCAAGCCCTTGTTGCGAGGCATCGGCAGCAACCCTTATGCCACTACCATCCACATGATCCTTCCTAAGAATATTATCATCACCAGATAATTTTAAATTAGTTGGAGAAAGAAAATGAGCAGACGTTGCTGCTGCTGCTGCCGATGCCGCAGCGGATGATGATACTTCCGGCGATAACGTTTCTTCCAATCTATGATTTTGTAAAAAGCCTCCAGCTAAATTCGGAGAATACGAGTCCTTCTCAATTTGTTGAGCTAGATTCCTTGTGCTCCGTACATTATTACTAGTTGGAACTTTTACCTCGGAACTGGGNTACATTATTACTAGTTGGAACTTTTACCTCGGAACTGGGACTGAAGGCAAAACTGTCGCTGAAAATAACATTTCCGCTTTTCTTATCGCTTCCAGAAACTACTCTTCCTCTCAAAGTTGGGATCTGATACGACTCCCTTTCTAATTTTAAACTATCAGCATTTGTCCCACTGCTAGTATGATATGTGTTGATTTTCGTAATTGTTGAAGAAGTACTGGAACAGTGTATTATAAAAACAATGCACGTTACTGATAAGACCCTCATTCTGTTACGGGAGTCCATTTTGAATCCATTAAAATTTTCTAGAGAGCAGTTTCAAAACTTGGTCATCTTATCTCGAACAGAGTTTTGGAACGACTGAGTGTGTGGCGAGCATCCCACAACAACGTACAACTGTATAATGCTGGTCATTTAAAAAGAAAAATGAAAGGAAGACGCGGTTAGGCGACGGAAATTTTGAAAATGTTATTGAAATAGCTGGTTAAACATTGCGTGTTCTGCATTTTATCAGGCTGTTAGATCCGGTCTCTCCGTTCTATGCAAAATAGGGAAAGTGTCTTAAAGGAATTTTTCAATGACGTAATTGCATTGGTGAGAAAATGAAACGTCAAAACGAACGTTCAATAGAATTTTGATCTAAAATGAATGATTTTTTTTCTGAGACACCACTCCACTGCTGGCTTCACTACCTAAAGATGTAAATGTTTGCATAATGACTACAGAATTTTGGGGTCAGAGGAAGCGTAAAAAGGAAACTCCCTTCTTTTTAACTTCTTTACTACCGCAAAGTAGGTTATACGCTATTGCTTGAGCCTCTCGCTTCTACGTACGAAATTGAGAGGATGGCGGATATTATTATTGCCATTGTCTCCGTGTGTGCGAGGACTTATCCATACGACGTTTATCCAAGGCTTTAGTGCAACATTAGGTATGTATGAAGTCTTCCTTACTGGGGCTTGCGATTTTTGGCAAACAAAGACGACAGGGTACGCACTGCCTGCTTGAAGTAATGAGTGGATTCTTTTTCAATTTTGTGAAACATTTGCGGAAAGTATTGATGCAATAAGTAAATAATTAAATCAATAATATTAATTGTTGTTAAATAATTCGAACATCCGGATGTAGAAATGCTCAAATAGGCCATGTGCAAGACTAATTCTTTCTTTCTGAGAATTCACTTTCATAGTTTCATTTGGTAGGCATTATGAAATATTGCGGAGGAATTATAAATTTATGTAGCTTTATCACTTGCTCTGATTCGCCATACTTTGGGGAAAGTGAAGTGACAGTTCTATTATCACAGTTATCAAAGTTAATTCGACCCTGGAGAGCTACACAGAATATTGATATGAAGCCGAGTAATCGAAAAAAGTTGAACAAAGTAAAAGTTTTAACGTAAAAAATCTTGTTTCCGCAATGCAAGAATACTTTTTATTGCGGTCAAATTAAACTTTCTCTAGTTTTTTGTCGATAGTAAAATAAAAATTACAGTGACTTGATGCTATTCATAGATTCCTCAAATCCTGATAAAGAAGACGTCGATTGGACAGTTCAAAAAATTACACTTTCATTCCTCCTTTCTTCCTTGCCTGCTTTTACATGTTCTATACCAATGCAAGAAATCTCACAGCCTTTCTTTACTATTTTTCTTTTTCTCTATATATATGGTATCAAAAAAATAACTTTTTTTGGAAGAAAAGTCGTAAAAAGGTTTTTGAAGGCGTCCTTTTTTATCTTCTCGGCTCGTCTCCGCTTCATCCATCTGAATAAAAATGAATGGATTCTGATTGCGCGACTGCCTTCTCTATATACAATTGAATGGGAAGTCGGCGTTTCCTTGCTCACTGGTGGACGAAATATAGTAGTATAGCTTAGCACTTGCATTTCAACAAGCATTCTTCTCCACAAACTCGTTCTCCTCCAATTTCATATTTTGTATGAATAACTTTATTTTAGCTTGTGTGATCATTTTTTCTACCTGGAACTCATAGCCAAGGCGAATTTTCTCGACACAGCAATAATAATAACAATAAAAAGTGCTGTAATATGCGCAATTGTTCTGGCTGCGGCGACGAGCATGTATAAAGGGTCGACTCTCATACTTACCTGTAATCTCATACAAGTAGTTATA
>JAHZMY010002218.1:0-13349 GCA_027743915.1 Seira sanloemensis | reverse complement strand
AAAAAACACCTATTATACCATACCAAAAACATAATACACTAAATAAAAGAAAGGAAACAAGTGAATACAATAATAATAAAAAATATATATCGAATATATTGAAATATTACCAGATATTTTCACAATATTCTATGTATATCCTCACCATTGTTAATATACCAGTTAAACAATAGCATTGTATCATTATTATATAATATTACCATCTACTTTGTATTATATAGATTTTTTCTAAATAAACTTTTCATTTTTTTATATTTCTTATAAATGTGTATTGACGGCATAAATTAATAGCTTTATCTGACGATATAAATAAAAAATAACACATAAATAAATATATTACTTTAAGCTGAGACGGCAGAATTGTTCTGCTGTTGAAGTCTTTCCTGGAGGATCATGGCCCTGTATCCGGAAGCGAATCCCTTAGTACCGTCAGGTCCTCTTGGTTGACGAACCACTCCAGAGATGACGAGCTCTCCCTGGGAAAGTCTAGAGGAGGCGCTTGCCTTCCTGCGCTGAAGCCATGGGCTCATCGTGGAGGGACCAGCACCTTCACAGTAGCTATTTGACTTGGGACGAGCACCACCATTCGGCCCAATAGTGTAGAAGGGACCACCGCCAGAGCCATTGTTCGGTGGGGACGAGTTTGGAGACAGATACGCACCTCCGTTTTGGGCTGAGCGGTTGTTTATAGCAGCGATGGGGAGGGAGCCACCACGCCTTCGGCCTGACTGAGGAGACTGACATTCTTCTCCAGAAGAGTAAGCTGTCATCGTGTACACGTTTCGGAGCAGATCCGCAGGGTGGATCGGAGAAGACGAGGAAGGTTTGCTGAAGCTGCCATGACGGCTGCCGTTGCTACTCGTGGTGGAAGTGTTGCTGCTCTTCCGGTTCTGCAGATGGGCATGATTGTTGTTGTTGTTAGCATTACTGTTTCGGCGGGATTGGTTGCCGTTGTTGGCATTGTTTTGGGCACTGTTTCGTCGATTTTGGCCTCGCTTGTTGTTGGCTCCATTGTCGTTCTCATCTTTATTTCCGGCTTTGGATGCAGACCTGTGCAGACAACACAAATTGAAAAAATCAATATTTGCATATATATATTATGTCATTAGCTGATTTTGGCCTCGCTTGTTGTTGGCTCCATTGTCGTTCTCATCTTTATTTCCGGCTTTGGATGCAGACCTGTGCAGACAACACAAATTGAAAAAATCAATATTTGCATATATATTATGTCATTAGCATCAGTTTGCTAGTTAGTCATGAAGTTGGTTGCATGCGTAAAAAAAAGTTGTGCAAAAATCCAGTCAATTCATCAGATAGAGAGCTCTTTCAATCTCTTCGTCATGTCATAATCATCAATCATATTTCATTTCAGAGAGAGAAAAAGGGAAATGGGCGGACAAACAATGATATATTTTATACTCAACAACAGTTATACATAATACATACACATATATTTGCTGATATCATCCATTCCTCTATTGACTTTATACATATGTACGTTTTACACTTGACGGCGACACACTCGCCGTAAGTGAGATAAACGGCCTTGGTAGAGGAAATGCTCTTTCAAATGCTTCAAGTACTATTGACTAAATCAAAAAAATGAATGGGTGAGTTGGGTTTATTGAAAAATATAAAAATTCAATTGACTCGATGACGGTTTTAGAAAGTTATGAATTTGACTGCGTCACAGAGGATTTCATGTGCGACCAGAGTTAAGAATGGAATGAGCCATGATTTTTTGACTGGCAAATTACAACAATTTTAAAAGCATTACGTTGAAATTAAAATTTAAAAGTTGACTTACTTATTATTACTGCTGATGTTACGAATGGTCGCTGTCGGCAATTGGTTCTCATCATTGGAGCTCGCAGTATCCTTCTCCTTCGTCTGCTTGCCGTCTTTGTCCTTGGACTTGATCGCAACAGACTTGAGGAATGGAGTTAAGGGCTCCGCACGACGAACTTTGGTGCCTTCAGCGTTGATCTCCAACTTGGATGAATCTCTCAATGCATTCAGCACGACCGGAAACTCTCTGGAAATCTGCTTGACTTTCCTCAAGCCGGCAACCGCTTTCCACCTGGGAAATGATTTTTTGTGCAACTTCCACCTTGTCAATGGGCTCATCCGAGCCAGACTTGATGCTGCCAGCCTTGCCTTCAGATCCATCTTCGGTATCACCCAAGTTACCATCTGAGGACGTGTAGCTGTCCACAGAGTCACGGCGAATCGCGTCCATGTCATCCTCCCCAGTGATTTCATCAGATTCTTCTTCGTCATCAACATTGTCACCAGCCAGGACTACGGTGATTTCAGGTTGCATCTGGTGCTGTTGAATTGTCTCAGTCTCAGTTTCCACTGAAACTATCTCCTCATTAGCTTGAGGTGCCATACTAGTGGCCGATTTCTCATCAACTGTCACAATAGCTTCCTGCACTTCCTCGACGGTCTCCTGTTGATTCTGAATGGAGCATGTATTTGGACTCATTTTGAGTAGCTCAGCTTCTTCGCTGTCACTTATTTCTTGGTCAACTTCAGAGCTTGTCTTACTTTCACCAGAAGAGTTTTCTTGGTCAACAACGTTTCCAGTCGCAGATTGCTCCGAGTCGCTTTTAGTAGGATCCCCCTCTTTCGCTAAACCGTCAACTTCAACACTTGGTAAGTCTTCACCAACCACAGAGTCACCACTACGTCTGTCAGCAAAGTGAACTAAGTTGAGGAAGATGATGGTCACTAGGAAGTAGTAGAACCAGTTCCACGTTTCCTCGAGAAACAGGCGAATTGTGGAAATCAGAGCGTTGATTCCCTGATCTTGCTGCTGTTGGATGATGTCGTGTTCTGACTGAGGGAAGGTGGCCAGCCTTCTAGTTTTATACGCTCCATCCTCCTCTTCACTAGCAGTTCCTACGTAATCCTCATCGTCAGCAGTGGCAGAAGCATGAGTAGTAATAACACCATCCTCATCATCATCAACAAAAACAACTTTGCCATTCTCCCCTTTCAACGTAGATCCATTCTTTATCTGGCTGGCAGCTCTGGTGGCCCTATCCCCAATACTACAAGTCGTAGTATTATTATTATTCGACGTGGTGTAACAAACTCTCCGTTCATCGCTATCACCATCATCAACAGCGGCAGCGGCAGCAGCATGCGGATGATCACCGTTCTCGCACTCTTCATTCATTTTCAGAGAAGACTTAGTAATGCCCCTGTTAAATTTCAGAAGGGAAAGAAAAACAATAATCTCAACAACTCTTTAGTGTTTAGGTCCTAAAAAATGGATTCTATAATAATAATAAATGTACAAATCTGAATTTTATGTTCTAATATTAAGTAATGTTCTCATACCGGGTTCTCGCTTTCAGTAATAATATCACTAGCACACAAAATCTACAACTATTTTCACAGCCTTGGCTTTGGCTTTGGCAGCAGCCTCTTGTCGTTCGCGTCTCCAAACGAGGAATGAGTCAGGGGGAAGAAGTCGTTTCAATTTTCTTAACGAACTTTCCAGCGACGACAAAAAAGCTCATAAGACAGAAAAGCTCTGAAATCTGAATGACTCAGGGAGAGTATAGAAAGAAAGAGAGAGAACAAACCGAGCTTTTTTATCTCGGTTGGCCCTAATTTTGATTTATTTTTATTCAATTAAAACTGGAGATTGAATAAATTAGCTTTTCTAAAAAGCTTTTGACCGCAGAACAGACATGTGTGTATCTGTATTGGAACAAGACGGAAAAAGATGCATTTAGCCAAATAGAGTATTATTAATAGTGAAAAGGTGCTCTCTGCGTGAACCCTCAACAAAGGTGAATGCATCCATACACGCAATTAGCATATATCCTCTCTCGGTGATGATAAATGCTTTAAAAAAGTTTCAATTTTGTCAACTTGACAGATTAGATTTGGAATATTCCGTTATAAAGAATTATCGTAGTAGAACATTTTCCTAAAAAAAGGTCTGGTTCGAGGGGCTACGGCCGTTATGGGCAATTTGCATCTTCATTAAAAAGCTGCACAGAAATTCTCTCGTGCTGTTGACTATGGTTTGGTTCACATATAACAAAACTGGAGTTTGGATTTTGGATGATGTGATGATGATTCATTCGTTCCGACTTTTTTTGAACCACTACGATGGGATGGGACAGTTTCGAGAGCTTTCCTTATTTCTCTGCGTTGGCTTCATTCAAATGATGCAAGAATGGCATAATTTAAATAAGATAACATGTATTTCTTATTCTTTGGCAAAGTGAAGTAAGAAGGAAGCCAACGTCGGTCTCACAGGTCTTAAGCATTTCCTTTCATCAACGGACCGAGAGATACATGATCCGATACTAGTGCTAGTGCCATTGCCTATATTAGCTACTTGCAGGATGCTCACGATATATATTTGTCGTCTCTGTGCACAGTGTTTGCATGTACATATGTACATTATTACAACCTGTATTCCTAGCATTTATCACACACATACGAATAAATGCGTTTGCCACGACCATAAAAGCGTTTTCCGGTAAAAAAAGATATATTTGTATATGACATGATTAACGTCAGCCCACCATGGGTTTTTGGAGTAGAAAATCAAATAATTTGCATGTTCGTCATATTAAATCCAATTTACGGTTGGTTGTAGCTTCATGAGGCTAATTCAATTAGAGAGAATGCAGTCAGTGTATGACTCGACTGAGGAGAGTATCGTTGGTCTCCTTTTCCTAGGGCATGCATCAACTAGGACAATTTCCATTTTTGGACATAATACAAGTCGGGTTCATTTCAGGGCAGAACCGCTTCATTAAGCGTTAATTTAATATGAATCAATTTAACTAATTTTCTCATCCACATTTCGCCTAGCTGAGAAGATGGGAGATGAGGTTATTTTAATTCTCCTCTTCACCTTTTCCAGAAATTTCTTTACGTATTGGATATGGATAGGATGAATGTGCCACCTTTAGTCCTCCCAAAAAATTGTCGGAAGAGAGGACGTAAATTGGATTCGACTTCTAATTACTATATAACCATGCGCTGAAATTGACGCATTCGGAGAAAATTGAATATGATTTCGAAGACAAGGGCAAAATGTGGGAAAGGTAAAAGGTAATAAACATGACTATGCTCAGAGTCGAACCACACTCCAAAAAAAGCCTTATATCACATCGTCTTTTAAGCTCTTTCATAACGCTTGCCACTGGCATTTCAATGTCAAGGAAAGAGTATTAGTTTAATTCATGGCGGTTGGTTGACGGTTTGACGTGTTAGGCTAAATATAAGGTTTCTCATATGCTCAAATTTGATTTAGGTGGCGAAGGGCATTAATACCTAAGTAGAAAGAGTGAAAACTACATCAAGCACATTTTCCAGGTATTAGAAATAAAATATAAATACCGAATCCAGGAAGAGAGCCCGAATTCTGGCAAAATTAAGCGGTTGCGTAAAATGGCCTTTGTGTCTATTTATAAGTCCAAACGAGATTGGCATTTTCATAAAGCTTCAAATTCTGCATTAACCGACGTCATCGACTCGGGAAAAGGCTTTTTAATGACTTTGTCAAATGCACATACGGCCGTGATGATGAATGATGACGAACGCGGGAATGACTTTTGCTTTTGCTTACCTGGGCAGATTCTCCCGGAATTAATGAATGAAAAATATGCATACTTTGAGCTTGCTTGTTTTTCTGGGGTTATCGATTACGTCCGAAGTTTAAACATTAAAGTATTAGTGATTTCGGTACAATTTGCTGTCGCACTATGCACTATTGGCAATTGGTGTCAACGCAAGCACACACGTACATGTAGCGGATAATAACGCAAATATCAAGTTTCATTCTTGTTTGGATGTCCTCAGTCATGAACGGTGGCACACAATGTGACAATGACTAACGCCAATAATTTGGAGTTTACAAAAAAAAATTGACGACAGTCATGTTGCAATGCGCAAATTATCGTGCAATGATGCAAATTAGCAGATTTTTTATATTTTTCCATGAAAGGTTTAAAGTGGGTTGTTGTGAACAATTTCCATTCAAGTACTGCCGATAATACAAACAATTTAAGAGGAATTTTACGGGCATTATATTATTTTGCATCGGTAATGTTGCAATATTTTTTGTATTTACCACCTTAAAAAGCTTCCATTTCGAGTGCTAATTTTATTGAAATTCGCTTAATTAAATAAATGTGACTTAAAGTTGACGAGCGAGATAAATGGAAATGAAAATGTAAACAGCACTTGACAGGAAGAATAAATAATCACTGCCATGATATTTGCAAATCTTTGTTAAAAAGTAGCTTAATTGAAATTCTCCACGTAGTCAATTTTAATTCAATTAGATTGATTTTTTTGTGTATTTTTCCATGATGCTCCTTTTCCTGATTTGTAAATTTTGCAATAATATTTAGCATTGCGTGCTCTCGCACTAATTTTTATTTCCTCGAATAGGAAAAATGTTGAATATATTGGCTGAATGAAATGTTGGAAAATGGAACGATATGATGATCTCATTGTATGAGTGAGCTGTGTGTGGGATGATAAGCATGAAGAGATCCATATTCCACCAACATCACATCTCGTTCTGCCCGAGTGCTTTCCTGGGAGTGCAGAGTGCAGACGGTCTACTGCACCTTGCCTCTGCTACGTGAACTGAAGTGTAATTGGGGCTAGCATTAGTCAGTCGAAATTATCGTAAATGGGCAAAGGCAGACAAATATATAATATTCAATGACACGGTTCAAATGAGATCGCTTTTTTTCTCCAGCACTTTTAATTTGCGTTAGCCCAACATATATTTCTGAGGAAAACAAAGAAAGAAAAAACTATACAGAGTTCATTCGACACAAAATGTTTAGGGCATTATAAAAGGAAAACGTGTACACAGTCTCTGAAGCATAAAAATGTGAAAAGGTATTTGGCTCTTTCAAAAAAATATCACCTGCCCTGCATGAGTTGTTCAGCAGCAGTAGCACATGTACACATGTACAGTAATACGAGTATAATTATTTCTATTAAAGCTATGTAATACCGGCATGCGACGACCGGCTAGGATAGAAGATGCAGACAAAGAGTATAAGTTTTCATGTTGAAGGACACCTGCTGCTGTAGATTGTCGATTTTTTCTTATACCCTTTTTTCATAACTTTTATGTAAAGTAAGCCTTTTTCAACTCAATTTTTGTAGGGCTTGCGTAGAAAAAAAGACCTCTCTCTTAAAAAAAAGCTATCAGTCAAGGACAGTCGTTTCGAAATGGGTGCCATATGCACAAATTTTTATGAAGATTTATTACATTTCCTCTCATATTTAGATCACCTTTAGCCCAAACATGTTAAGAACGTAGGAGAGTCAACCTACCGCATCCACATACTTCTGGACTTGTAAATACATAACTTTTCTCATGTCGCCCAGAAAAGTCGAAGTCAAAACAACAAAAACAAGAAGAATTGCAACAAGGTTTAACATCAAACGCTAATATTTTTTAAAAATCACAACACTCTGCATGACTGTTGGTGGTGCATGGCTAACACGCAAAAACCTTGCATTTTTGACATGAATACAAAGGAGATAGACAAAGTTGGCTTCAGTCAAGTATGTCACAAGATTATTAATCTCTATCTTGAGTTTTTTTATTCAATTTTCTCTTGATAAAAAGTATTGCCCAACAAAAATTAATAACTCATCCATATTTACATTTTTTTGTGATGGAAGTGTGACTCCAGAATAAAATGCGCATCAGCACAATATTTTTTTTCTTCTAAAATTAGCTAATACGTCTCAAATGCCTCCATTCATTCTTTACAACTTCATGGATCATTCTCTCAGGCCATTGCTTTCCTTGAACTCTTGTGTCTTCCCCATCTCCTGTGCATGGAAACATATGTGGCACGATGCGACTTTTTTTGTAACAATTTCGACTCTTTTTTCCCTCTTCAAATATACCCTACTTTTAGGACTGAACTAATTATTTGATTCGTCAGCATAAAATAATTGATGCAGGCCTCCAGACCAGACCGTATATCACACGACACGCTCTGCCTCTGCCCAACTCATCTCCAAAGCCAGCGTGGAAGAAGCATGTCTGTGACAGATTCCGAGCACACCACTCCAATTGACAAAGGTGGTCTTGGCATATTCCACCATAACATTCTTTCCACATGCTGTTCATATGTAAATGAGCAAGGAGTCAACGTGGTCTGAAGGTGCATATGTACCCACAAAATTTCCGCTCCATCTCTCTCCTTCATCTCATCCCAATTAAAAATAGATTGATTAGTTAAGAAAACTTTCTGCGTAGAACTAATGAATGGAAAAAACACATCATGGGCTCATCTTCATAATATGTAACAAGTGCATAGTCACACGACGAGTCCGCCGAAGGCTAATTGTACACATGTCCCCATCTACTCTTTTTAAACTTAAAAAATACACATGCCCTCGGACCAAGCACATGTACATACATTTGTATTTACTGCGTAGTGTGATGGAAAAACTGCAATGCCAAGAAAAGTAAACTAGTAATAAAATTTGAGAAAAGAAGCTAGGCCTACTCTGGTGTGACGTGCAAGCACCCTGTCACTGCCTGCCCACCTTATTGCAATTTCACAGAGGCGAAAACATGCTCATCTCGTACTTTCCCATTTGCTCATTCCCAAGTCAATGCTACCACGACTGATCAACAATTGAGTGAAGGTATGCTCTCCACGTTTTGTTCAGTCTCTGTTTGAGAGAGAGATGTGCATTTTCCTAAACAAGACGATGAAAGGACAAAAATTCTCCCAAAAATGCTTCTTTTCCTTTGTGTGCAAACTGCGCCAAAATCTTGAGAGGTTCTTATCCTTTTCAGACGATCATCATCATCATCATCTAAACAAGACGATGAAAGGACAAAAATTCTCCCAAAAATGCTTCTTTTCCTTTGTGTGCAAACTGCGCCAAAATCTTGAGAGGTTCTTATCCTTTTCAGACGATCATCATCATCATCATGATCACCACTATCGGCAAATAAAACATGATGCATTCTCAACATATTTGCCAACTTCAAAACAGAAAGAAAAAAATGTTTGCTCAAATGTATGATGTATTCCATCACTCCAGGTACTGTAGTAGGTAATGTATGTGTAACAATAAAGTTTTAGCAATGTGATTTTGGTGCAGCTAACTATACAGTGGGTGATTGTGGCTATGGAGAAGTGGCAAACTTTTTTTTATTTTCTTCTCTCATTTCTCCACTCTCTCAGGTCAAAATCACTCCTCGCTAGAGCTTTCTGCGTCTTACTTTGACTTTGCTTTTAAAAAGCACAACAAGTTTATAAGTCTGATATTCTCCACCATCACATCACCTTTCATTTCTTCCCTGAATTTACTCATTTTTTTTATCATTTGATCCTCGTCTGCTCCCTAATACTTTACAGTTCAACCTCATTTACCCAAACCACTTTACACTAGAACAAGTGTGTTGGGCTCAAACTCATTGGAGTAGATTAGGGATAAATACTTATACAATATGAAATGTATGTAAGAATGAATGGTTTGCTAAGCACCATGCGTGTTCCAAGAGTGTTTAAGCTGTTCACTGTCACAAGGCTTTACGTTTTTGTATTATTTTGAAAAAAATGCTGCTTCCATATATAAATTACATGTACATGTACACTTCTTTGATGCTTATCCTTATTCTCCATCCTCTATCTTGATCCATTCATTGACTTTTTCCACCATTTTCCCCACAAACCTCTCCACTTTTTATTGTCTCGTGTGGAAAAAACATGGAATATACATACATATATGCTGACTTGATTTGAAAGTATGCAAAGTGCACTGCACTTCGGCCAAAAATCATTCTGATGCCTTCTCTGAGCTGCGAAAGAATAATCCCTGCTCTAAATCACTTGGAGTGTTTTTCTAAGTCCAAGGAGAGTGGCCATAAAAATCATGCAAGTACAAAATATGTATTTACAGTATTAGTCAGGCGATGCTTCTCTAGAATCCAGAGAAGAAAACTGCTCGACCTCACCAAGACGAAATATTCGAATCCAAAAAAAGCGTGCAAGACCCAGAAATAGAAAACTAAATTGGATGATTATGATTGAACGGCTATATACATACATACCAAGATGACCGAATCAACGCAAGGATCCAAAGAATAATCATGACGTTGTTGGCTCATTCACGTTAGCGTAAAACGCTAACGCTTATTATTTCGTAGAATGGACGCGGTCCAAAGCTCTAGAAAGGAAATTCGACAAAAATGCAATTGTATACTGCGCAGATTACGACGGCATGAAGTAATCGACGAAATTTACGCCTGAAAACCGGATTTTATATCATGGCAAGTCATAAAATCATTTCTATCAAAAATCGCTATTTTTACATTACAGAAACTTTTTCCTTTACATGATGTTATACACTCTGAACAAGATTTTGTATCCAGAGGCATATCAGAGAAACTTATACAATATTCATCCCAGTACCTAGTAGAAGTAGTTATGTATTCTCTTTTCCAGCGAGATAATCTTGCATTGATCCAGTTCACCGAAACGAAACACGAGAAAGTGAATGAGATAACGATTTCTGCAGAAATCTTTTATTTCGGAAAAGGCGGGAGAGGCTCACTCCTCTGCGCATTTATCTCTCCTGGCACACGGTGCGGTTAAGTGAGTTCGATTGAAACTGATATTTATAAAATGAACGATTTACAGACAAAGTATACCTACGCACAAAAGGAATAATAGCATCTGCCCCGACATAAAAATCCAGTCTGTTACGGGGATGATGAGATGATGAGAGGACGTTGATTCCAAAGGAGAATTCTTGTTTCTTACACCTGCGCTTTACCTTGCTTCAGTAATATGTACATCCCAAAATGTCCGATGCTTCTAAATAGTTTTAATGAAACGTGAGATGCAAGAAAAAACATGCATACAAAAATATTACGCTGTTTTTAGAACCATCACACCCGGAGGGTATAACCTTCAAGATGTTAACGTGCAAAAAGTAAATGTCCTTCTCTTCGTATTAAGGATAGACACACACGTTACTCTAGTGCAAAGAAAAACATGCATACAAAAATATTACGCTGTTTTTAGAACCATCACACCCGGAGGGTATAACCTTCAAGATGTTAACGTGCAAAAAGTAAATGTCCTTCTCTTCGTATTAAGGATAAACACACACGTTACTCAAGTCAAATCCATGCAGAGGACGATCTCAAATCTGTATAATCGAGATGGTCTGTTACGCTTGTCCAGGTATATTTTTCCAAGCTTGCAATTTCTTACTATTTTTTGTTCAATTCTTTTTCAAAAACGAGTTCATCAATCTCCAGTCGAAAAAGTATGTAGGCAATATGTAATCCGACAAGCTAGTGACTACCTATATACATATACATACAGCATGAGTTCATCATCTCATCAAGTCATAAAAAGGTTGTAACAGACCAAAATAACAAATGCAAGATTTTGTTTATTTAGATTGTAAGATCATCTCTTCAAGTTTGTATACTAATACATAAATTGTGACATATTAATAGGGCTAATGAACCTTTTAGATTTCATGTCTCGATGGATGGAACAAAAGTAACGAAATGGGGCAATATTGGACATATGTATAATCCTTGACTTCAGTGATTGTAGCTTCATACCCATTGTGCGGTGCATTTTTTCCTTTTAGAGTTTCAAATTTACGCTGATATGATAGACAGTGTCGCGAATTCTCTTTATCCAATTAACCATCCAAATACGATTTAGGCTCACATACAGCATACCTTGATTGTCAGTACAGCAAAGAAAAAAAATTTGCTTGTTTATTTTGATTTTTTGCAAAGCTAAGAATCTTGAGCAAACTGGTTAGTGCATGATATTTTGCTCGGCTTATTAAATACATTAGGCATGGATCAAATATCGTCTGTCTCCCATTTAATATTGCAAGGATGTGATTGTGATTGGGATGAGCTACAGAGTTCGAGAGAGGACAAAAATGTATGCATGTA
The DNA here is from genome assembly GCA_027743915.1 of Seira sanloemensis. Classification (NCBI taxonomy): domain Eukaryota; kingdom Metazoa; phylum Arthropoda; class Collembola; order Entomobryomorpha; family Entomobryidae; genus Seira; species Seira sanloemensis. The sequence continues at coordinate 1,381 of JAHZMY010002218.1, read as the reverse complement.
TCATCAAAATATTATGTATTGATTTCTGGAAAATACAAGAGTTCACACGGGTTACTCTGATAGTTTTGAAAAAAAGACTGGCATGGATCAAATATCGTCTGTCTCCCATTTAATATTGCAAGGATGTGATTGTGATTGGGATGAGCTACAGAGTTCGAGAAGGACAAGCATGTATGCATGTATCATCAAAATATTATGTATTGATTTCTGGAAAATACAAGAGTTCACACGGGTTACTCTGATAGTTTTGAAAAAAAGACATTTGTGTATTTACAAAACATTTTTGTTTACATAAATCTGTACAGATATGAGTTTGCTTATCCATAATAAAAACCAGACAAGAATATGAAGATTGCTGATGCATACATGTAGTATTTGCTTACATATATCTTAGATTTTTTAAATAAGTCACTGGAAAATCTTGCTCAACAAAACAACAGATACAATATCCCATTACCCATGTTTCTTAAATGAACTTTATTAACCCGGAATGAAAGAATGAGATGATATGATTTATTATTGCATCATGAAATACATTTGCACATGCATTGGCGTGGGAAAATATTTTTCTTGTTCCTTCACAGGTTGATATTTCCGCGTTTTTATATGCTAACGGTGACGGTGTATTTTCCAATTTCCTCAATTTCCATGCATTTGTTTTCCTCCATGTCCATAATGTTTCTTATATATTCTTGAAGAAAAGTAGGTTATTTTTGAAACTCTGTTTTCTCACTTTTTGCGTCGTTTGTTACCTCTCTTTCATTGTTTTTGTGCTGCTGCACCGAAACGCAGCTCATCTCCGGAAATCGAGAGTTGTTTTTTGAAGTCACAAGCTTTTGAAACATCGTAGTAGAAAGTGAGATTGAGATCAGCTCCGTCGTCATCATCATAGTATCATCACACCACGCCAGAACCGTAATGACACGTCCTCATGGCTAAAACTCAGCATTCAGCATCCCCAAAAACCGCCACAGCTACACACGCCACGCCACCACCAACAGGAGGAAAACATGAATACTTTTGCAGTTAACCTAGGTCTTATGACTATATCTACACAGATTTTTTTACGTCTTTGTCGCTCAAAACAGATCTGGTGATCTCGAAGATTCTCGCATTCACTTTGCTTAAACATTTTCACTTACAATGTTGCACTTACATACTACGTAGTATTAAATTGCATCCATCTTCTTTTGCATAATGCGAAGTTTTTTTGCCTTTGCAGATACTATACACATAGAGATTTTTGATGCTATATTTAAAGTGAGAGAATGTGAATGTGCAGCTCTGCAGATTTTTTGCAACAGCGAGTGGTAACGTAAACAAGCTTGTCTGTTGCCAATAATAAATAAGAAGAAATGTGGAGTTTTCCCTTGTTCCTGCC
>JAHZMY010002217.1:0-13517 GCA_027743915.1 Seira sanloemensis | reverse complement strand
GCCCAAAGAGGAATTCCGATAGTTGTTTTGTTTCATTGTTTCCTTTCAAGAGGCTCTCAGGATGTGAGTGAGTCTTTTGACTCTTACCAAATCAAAAGATGCATCTTTTTTCCACGGCTCGCTAAAATCATTATTATCCTGGATAAGCATGTAATTTCCTTGAAAGTGTGTGTATTATTACATCTTTCGTCGCCAACTTCTCTCGGTTACATCAGCAGAATGGTGTTAAGAAAGAAGAGAGTTTGCCTTTCTTTTTTGTTTCCTTTTGCCAAATGAAATGATTTTTCTCTGGAAAATGACGTGCTTGGGTGAGAATCAAATCACACAAGCTCATTTCCTTCTTCAAGATGAATTGTTCTGTTGTGAACCTATTTTGCCGCTGAGGAATGTTAATATTTTTATTTGGAATGGGAGTTGCAGACGTCAAATGATGTTTAATGGGCTTTGAAGCTAGCTTGCTTAATTCCGAGTTACATCGCATTTACCGCCTACCACATACTCTCCTAAATGGTTGAAAAATGTATATCCTCTTCCTTAAAACATGTACTTTTAAAGAAAAGCGCATTATTTTCAGATGGTCGTGTCAAAGCGGGCAGCTGCGGCACTGAATAAACTGATGGTTGCTCTGCGTGGCCAATCCTTTCCCACGGACTTGTCCAACTCTTACGAAAGTGAACAGGATGTATCCTCAAATAAGGTAGGTAGACTTTAATGAGCTTATTGTCATAAATCCTTTAAAACTTGAAATCATAAAAATATACAACGTGTAGGGAAAACAGTATTTTTTTGGGGGGAAAGCTGATTACTACAGAGTAGCCACATGTTGACTTTTTCGGGATACTTTAGTATTTTTGTCTGTAAATAAGATAAGATTCATAGTTAAAATCGGACTATATTAGCCTGCTTTATATAAACGTACTTGAGGATATGAGGAAAGCATTCATTTCAAAAAAAATTAAGAACATTTTTAACAGACATTATAAGATTAAGTGAAAGTCTTACAAAAACATATATATGTAGTACATCAGCTTAGCATGCCGCTGGCTATGTCTAAATCTGTAAACTGTAAAATGTTTTAATAAGGCAGACAAAGAGCTGCGTGGGAGTGCGTGGGTGGATGCTGGATTGAAGGGTGAAAGCATAAATGGAATTTCGCTGAAAATTTCACCAACATTTTTCTGGGTTATAGATATTAGATTTTTGGGGAAAATAAATTTAGCACCAAACTAATATTTCAAGGGAAATGCGTTTATTCAATTTTTAGGACACGGGCAAATATAATAAAGGTAGATTTCGCTACTACGGCTATAGTTCTGAACTGGTAAGGCAAAAAAAATCTTCCATTTTAACTTGCTTGCAGATTTTCCCCTTTAGTCTCCAAAAAATGAATCCAATATAAATTAGTGTAACATTGTCACAGCCAAAAAATTTAGCCACATCCAAGTATTGTCCATCCAATCCAAGTATGTATGTAATCAAATTACTGCATGATTGTCTTGGCATGAAACTCATACCCTACTCTACCCCTCTAAATTAAATTCTTTCATACGCAATGTAATCAATACGGAAATTAGTAATTGTACGTATGTAATTAATATGATACTGTGCTTTTACTTATGTCTACTTTCTCTTCCGGTTTTGTTTAGCTTTCACCAAGTCTAGTAAGACGGGGACAAAAGGACGGGAAAGTCTATCTGAGATGCTTTTTCAATGTGGTGTCATGCTACTAATGACAATTCCAGATATTATATGATGTCTTGGACTGGGAACGGAAGCTGAGAAAAAACGTGGACGAAAATTGTATTTGGGTCAATTAAAACATATAGGGTTCTGTACTTTCATTTCATTAGGGTAGACTATTGCAATTAAGTGGCGAAATAACATTAAGCAAAATATCTTTTGAGACCACTCGTATCATCATGCAATCGTATCGTTTTTTGATATTCTTGCTTCGTCGTAATTAATTTCTTCTCATTTTACCTTGTTTCCTGGTTGTACCTGAAATTACATAGTTTTTATTTCCTTGCAAGAGCTTTCTATTACCTAATTTCATATTTTTATATTGCTCCAGATGCTTGGCCTTCCTTCCTGAATTGCTTTATCGTTTGCCACAGATCAACATTTTGTAAGTTATGAGCAAATAACTATTAATATAGATAAATATATAGAAATTTAACGTAGATTCTTCACTAAAACTTTCGTCGCCCATCTGCCCTTGTAGGTAATTTAATCAGGATATTAATAGCTAGCTGTAAACTAGGATGCAGAATATAATCTAATTAGGTAAAGAACCTTTGTGTTATAACATAAATCTAACGTTAGTCAAAGTTAATTATAGTAATTTAAAAAATTCATTTGAACTTTCTTTAGCTCATTTCCGTCACATTCGAAATGTACTTGTATACCTTTAGGTATACATACACACTTGCATTGCATCGAAGCCCCATGCCTGCTAGATAAAGGTAACGTTAAACTCAAATAACTCTATTTAATCATTTACTGCATACCCTGTACTATATTTGTGTGTGACTGTCCACCTTCGGTTTCTACTTAAAAAAATTGCTGTATATAAGTTTTAAAAAATTGTTTGGTTAACAAACCAAAATTTATTTAATTACTGATTCGGCCAATTAGATAAGGTAAACAAAACTCTAAATTGTATTTAAATGAATGAAAGAAAAAAGCATTAAATAAAAACTTTTATAATGTACAGTTTCAACAAAGGATGATATTGTCACTGAAGAGTTTAGTGAAGAGCAATTTCATTGCCGCGCATAATAAATTCATAAAGTGCACCAGTCGTTCAATTTGAGTACAACAAACTTTGTTTAACTTTATTCATTATCATTTCACAACAACCTACGGAAAACCTTGATTAAAGCTGTACAGAACGTCTTGGGTATAAAGTGCTTTTCCCTATGTAGTCGGCAATTTTCATTGCTTCCTCGACGTCAACAAGACTATATAATTGCATTGAATGCATTGATTATTCTTTGAGGTAACTTTGACCGTGCATAATTAATCTAACAAAATTACATTTAATCTACAAAAAGTTGATTCTTCAAGTAGTAAAATTGAATTACTAACACCCACGCAAAACCTAAACTTTCTACTATGATTACACAATATGTAAATGTAATACTGGTTCAGTGAATGAGTCACGAGTTTTTCCACTTTCATTTTTTTCGACATTACTTTTTCTGAATCTCCTTTTAAAACATGGGCAAAGTCGAAAATAACTTTTACAAGCAGATTACCCGTGCTTCTTTATAATTACATGCTATAACAATATTTACATTAACTCACAGAGCAGCTTTCGAACGTGAAAGAAATTCATATAGATTTTATATACTTATTGAAACTGTAAAAAATGTCTTTGGAATAATCTAGAGCATATAAATCACTCCAGTAAATTCGATACGAGAGATGATCAATGTTCATGTTGCCCCATACCGGTCGGATTTCCTTAGAAAAGTTACATCATGTAACTTACATGGATATGGTACGACATGCCGGAGGCGACCTAATCGACAACGGAAATCAACGTAAAAAAACTATTACATTTTTATCAATATTTATAAAACTACATCATATACATTGCAAGATTATACTACACTTACAAGTTATTATCGAACAGATTTCTTTGAAATGCAAAAAAGAAAGTCGGAGAAAATGCATAATTCATGATTATCTTTTTGTAGCACATTACGTTCCTTGCATTAATTTATACTACACTTACACGTTATTATCGAACAGATTTCTTTGAAATGCAAAAAAGAAAGTCGGAGAAAATGCATAATTCATGATTATCTTTTTGTAGCACATTACGTTCCTTGCATTAATTACTCAATCTCTACAATTGCCTAATCAAAATTAGCTTTCTTCTGGAAATGGTAACATTGAACCTTGAAAATATACATGTAAGCCCACACACGTCGATGTGATGGGAAAAAGTCAATTATTATTGTGATTATGACAGTGAGTACAGTGGGCGCATATAGCACAGTTTCCCAATCGCTTTGCCACTGTCGATCGTGAACTTCAAGGCTGGACCTAGTTTCATATTCATTGCCGTCATCAGATGCTCCTCGGTGAGCAGGGGAAGCGCAGTTCCGTCAATTGAGTGCTCCCGGAATATCTGTGGAAATGAAAAAAAATGTTTTGCATCAGAGCCACAGAACACCCAAAATTATTGATTTTTTTTCAATGTCCCACATATTTGAAAGAGATAAAGTGCTTTTACACAAAAGCCCCCTATGAAGGTAAAACATCTCCGTTGATAAAGCAAATGAAGTGAAAAAAGGGGAAAGGACAGACACATACAAAAATCTCGAATCCCCAAACTCTTTCTTTTACCTTTAGTAGTTACCTCATTTCGTCATTGCTAAGTAAGTCATACCAAAAGCATAACTCATAGAAAACACAACATTACGAATTCCAGTTCTGAAAGTGGCAATCCTTTGCCCAAATAAAATCTGACGCCAATTTGTTCAAATCCGGATTTTGTTTTTAAAGCACTTTTTAGGCATTTTAAGCAAAATTTTGACTGAGTTTGACAAATCCAAACTGATTTTTTTCTCCTCACCTCGACATAATCCTTGCAGAGGTCGATGTTTAGCACAAACTGGCAGACTTCGTCAACGGACCAATTTACCATCGCTTGCGCTTCCTCCGAGCATCCACTCGCACACGACGACATGCAGACAGTCCCAGCCGACGACCCCAACATTCCCGCAGCCGTCGCTTGCTTCCCCATAATTAGATCAAGGGGACTTTTCAATTTGCTCTTTTTCAAAGGCGGAATATCCCTTGAGGACAGGTCCAATGGCGAATTGGGTCTTTTCGAAGGCTTGAAGATCTCATTGTTGTTGTTATTATGGTGGTTGTTATTATTGTTCGAGGTTGCTGCAGCCGCCGCGGCGGCAGCGGAAGCTGAGCGCACCATCGATAGAAGGGTTTGCGTCGATGACATGTCGATCAGAGGGAACTTCTCCTTATCCAACAGGACAGGCGATGGAAGCTGACTCAGGTTTAGGAAGGCAGCTGCAGCAGCTGGTTTTAAAAAGCGGGTGTCAAATGACAAGTTTGGGAAATAGCTGCGTGGTTGTGATCCAATTATGTACCAGTTCAGGGAAACGAGGACGACGCAAACAACAAAAAAGGTAGAAAAGGTTAGAACAATCAAAGATAATGCGATAACACATACAGATTTTCATGTGAACAGGTGAAACCTTTGCCGTTTCAAAATGATGCTCTCATCATTACCATTTTCCATGAAATACATCTTTTCCAGTTTTTTGACTCTGTGGAGTTTGAGGTCTACTCAAGCTGGAAGGGAAAACCACAACCGCGACTTAACCTGGAGATATGTAGTAGTAGGAGGTTGTGGTTTTCGAGGTTGGGGAAACATCGTGGTTTATCTACTGTGTTTGCTTTCACAGACTTGAGTTGAAAACATAACATTGGGAAACTTTGTTTTACTTTGTTTGAAGGTCATGCTGTGCCTCCACATACAAACACAAATAGTTATTTATTATTCATTCAGACTTTTTAGGCTCGTTAAGACTTTAAGAATGAGAAGATTACATGTAATTAAAGTTTTTCTTTGAGAAGAATTCTATGAATTTAGTATGTAGCAACAATGGCAAGTTAAACCCTTGGTAAAATTCCTTGGCACTTTGAACTGGAAAAGTGAAAGCATGCAATTCAATTACGATGGAGAGGGCATTTGAGAGAAAAGAGAACTTTGTCAATACGGTTTTTTGGAGGAAATAAACTTTCTCCATGAAAATAAAAGTGGCAATAAAACGCACAATAAAACAAGACTAAAATACCGGCACAGGTCTCACTTCCACGAATGCTGTATATTATAAATGGTATAGTTTGAGCCAATTTGGAATATTTTGGCCTTTTCAGATCTGTTCCTTACTCATTATTGTGATTAGATTGTGAGTGGTGGCTGTTGGGGCGGAGATGATGAGCCTCCGGAGTTTGAATTACTCGCGTTGTGAGTACCACTACCTTCCCTTGATGTTGGGGGAGGTGGTGGAGGGGTCATTGGAGGGGAACTAGTTGTCGAACTCAAGTGCGTCGGGCTTTGCTGCTCAGCGGAAGGCTTGTGTTGATGCACCTGCTTTGCACTCGGCTTCCGCTTCGACTTGTGACCACTGCTGATTGGAGTTGAACCGCTGGTGGACTGCTCCCCGCCGCCATTCGATGAGGAGCCTTTGTTTGTTACGGAAATTGAAGAGGAGTCGTCGCCCTGACTCTCAGATGCGGCTATAATAGGAAAAAGAGGTGATCTCACATTGCCCCATATCGTCAAAATTTCATAATAATACATATTTTTTATTTCTGTGAAATACTTTTTGTATGAAAATATACTCTTGGAAGACCCCAAGGCATAAATATGCCTATTTCTTAAATCTATATTAATTACACAATTATTTTTCTAATGAGATTGAATGCCTATATACTTATGAACCCGATTCCTGTCAAAAAGTTTTTCAGTTCTTCTAAAATCTTATAATAAACTTGCCCGAGGGTGTTACGCAGTTTCTCATAATGTTTTCTAAATGACTCTAAATGTTCACATGAGGCAAAGATTTGGAAATGGGAAAGTAAGGAAATAAGCCAAGTCACTACGCACAAACCTTAATCTTCTCGGTTCCGACCATTCAATTGAGCAAATGAATAAAAGTATCTTTGATGAAATGACAATAATGAGACTTGCAAAAGCTGCATTATGTACACTTTTACTACAGTTCGTGACCATTAAAAAACTTTTACTTGAAAAAAAGTGCCTTCATTCCTCTCAAATCCTCAACTTGAATAAAGTCATCATAATTTTTTTTGAGAAAGTGCAACTCACTCAGGGAAATAAGCCGCTCGTGAAGCTCAAATATTATATGTTTATTTTTATGAACTACGGCATTGTTAACTACAAGTCCAAATTAAATATTCCCTTCAAATAGTAAACAATAATTATAAATGCAGCGTTGCCCGGTATGTGAGCTTTAAAATGCCACCGTTGTAAAAATCTAAAATATTGGTTTAAAGCGTCGACCTGCTCTCAATTTCAAGAATCCAACATCCAACTGCAGAGCTAATAGAATACAAGTGAATCTTTATTTTTAGATTCCCATGAACTCAAAAAGTTTGTAGAAACTTTTGATGAATTATGAATGGAAAAAAATCTATTTTATCCGAAATATCACCCAGCCATTCACCCATCTTGAAGTATGGCCTTTTGTGCCTAAATCCCAGTGGAATCTCATCAGCCGTCTCATATCTATTAATAAAGTAGCTGCAGAATCATTAAAAATCTCGCTTGATTCCTTAAATCTCCATTCAAGTTTTTTTTCAACTGAAGCCATATGCAACCACATCTCTCCCAGCTCTAAACATATTGCAGCTCATTATTAATGGGTAAAGAGAGAGTGAGAGAGGGGAAAACGTGTTAAAAAGCTATGAGAAGCCCACAAGTATGGCCAAAGTGTGAGAATAGAAGTACGAAGAGAAGTGACCTTTTTAGTCGGTTAAATTGTTTGGAGAGTGACTTTGCGGAATTTTTTAATAAAAGATTATAACAACCTGGCTCCTTGAATCTTCCACGGCTTAGAAAGGAGATGCTGAATTTTACAAAGAAGGTGAAGAAAGATTGAAAAAAGAGTGCATCTTGAAAAGAATTTTTGGTTCTTTAATGCAACATTGTACGAGTTGGGAGCATGGACAATTTCATCACGACGACAATGACTTTATACTCTGACTTCATTGGATGATAGAATGACGGTAGTGGTGGATGATGAAAATGCATAACTCACAGAAATAATGATTGTACACACAAATTTCATTGGAATTAAAAGACTCAGTCAGAATATGCTTAAAAATATTCGTATTCATTAGCTTTTTAGGTACACTCTCATTACACTGATAATGGCGACAGAAATTCCATGATTTTTACAGACTACTCATCACGGTCGCTAATATATTCCATATTGAGTCCTTTGACTATGTTTGTATCATAAAATGACTTTATGATTTTTCCACTCAGAGAATTCATAAATATATGTATTAGAGTAAGAGTAAGTACGGGGTTTTAAAGGCAATGACAAAATTATGTGCGTAGCTAAACTTTTAATGAGTTATACTCCATTCCCTCTCAAGTGTTTCGAATAGGAAAGTAGTAAAGATTAGCCGATTAGCACCAAAATCTAGGCTCATACATTAGATAGACGGACAGACGAATCTTAATTCTAAATCATTGATACCTTAAATCTTTACACCTGTATGATATTTCAGCTGCGTAATAAGTAATTTCATCCAAGATTCCCTAAAAACTAAGAGCATGGAAACAATGGAATGACATCCTCCACTGATTTCAATTACCTGTTTGGCGCCGTCAAATACAAAAGGGAAAAGTATGTTTCTCTTTGAGATTATTGCAAATATTATTATATTGCCTATGCTCATATCTTGAATCTGAGTGTATCTGAAGCAATTAAGTGAGTTTTTATGTCCCCGCATACATATTTTCTTCCCCAAAGTCTCCGGATATGCAGAGATAGGCGCACCTAATTACGCGTGATTTTCGGCATGTAATGGGCCCCATAAAAGTTGCACCGATGACATTTACGAGGGGAAATAAAGCAGGGCCGCGTCTCCTACATCTACCTCCGCCGTAGAATCGCGCATTATTCTCGAGAGACGTTTTGCTACCAAAATTACACCCACCAATTATGCCAAATGAAAGGGTCTCGAGACGATTTTGGCTCTCATAAATTTTTTTCAGCAGAAATTCGTTCTTTTTTGCACTTCACCTTCATTGAAAATGGATTTTAAGGCTTATTTTAAGGCTCGTAGTTTTTTGAAAGCAAATATATTCAAAAGGGAATGCTTTTGAAGATTTTTCAGATTTCTATTCTCTCTGTTCCAACACACATTTTTTGTAATTATAATTTGCAATGCATATGTATATGTACATAATACATATTTCATTATAGATTAATAGGATTGAACCGTACTTATTAACTCAAGGGTCAGTAGCCAAAGACAGAAAGGCGCAATAAGAGATATTGAACCCACATTGCACATGTACATTTACGCTTGGGTTATATGAGTCATAAAAATCAAGAGAACAACAGAGTTTTGGACACCTGAGTATTAAACAGAAGCCATAAATCATGCCAACAATAGCCCTACAGTACAAGATGAGAAAGATCTTGAGAGATTTTTTGAAGGATGACCAAGACTTGGATATTAAATGTGTATGTTTTAGCTATGCAATTTTTTCTCCTAAAGAGCTCTTACCCCTTTCCCTCAAAATTAAATACTTGTGTCCGTGGTCTCTTATAAAACTAATTCCTACTTTGGCTTCATCCCAATTACACGTTGCCATCCCCAAAAATTACGGCCTCCTCAATGCTTCAAGATACTAATCAATTTTTCCCTGAGAGTTAAAGAGGGTAATAAAAAATTATCCATAATATCTTACAGCCATAACACCAAGACGGCCAAACTACTGGGCTGCTGTTTGTGTCGAGTTCGGTCATGTCGTCCACGAAAGAAAAAGGCGAAATTTATTGCTCTATTGTCTTAGGCAAATAAACGGCAAAAACTCTTCTTCCGTCTGTGTGAACTTCAACAGTTATATCCTTGTTCCATTCAAACATTTCCAAATGCTTCTGATTCTCTCACTTTTGGGGATAAACAGGAAATTCATCACAAAGTGCCAGCTTTATATGTAGCTCGCTATAAAAAATGGTGGAAATGACAAGAGGGAATTGGAAATCCGGTTTGGGGATATTACGCAAGGTCAAGCATGTATAGCTGAAAAACTCGCTCAAAACACTTGTTTTCCCACTGACACTCGTCGCACGCTACGAGAAAACAGAGAAAACGGATATTGCCTTGTTTCCTCTTCACAGTGGGGCAAAGTGAGAAACAGGAAAAACGAGTTCATCTACAGCAACCTGTTGGCTTTACACACTATCCACTCTTCTCAAAAGACTTTTCACTCGCACAACTTGCAAACTTTCTTTCGGCTTTCACAACGATTTGAACATACCATTTTACCTTGTAAACACTTCGAAATCAGCATAAAGTCTTTTATTAAATTTCACCAACTTTTTAGTCACAAAATGTACGCTTGGGTAGTAGGTTATCTTATCGATTTGGTTGATTAAACTTTTAATTATATATTAATTAGTAAGGTAGGCCCAGCAAGCTTTGGTTTATAGCGTGTTTCATGGGTTTGAGTTTCATTCGCAACTAAAAAGCCGACTCGGGCTCAATCTTGATTTTTCTCATGATTTCTTTTTCCTCCCCACCACACATCCCTTGTGAAATGATGAGAGAGCACCGTCTCGTCGTCAACACACCGTCTTCATCAGCACATATCGTCATCTCATCATACTGAAGATGTGGTGGTGGTTGTTACGATCATTGCAACCCCTATCCTGAGAAACAACGTCTTTCCTTTGCAGCTACTGTTGTAAAAGCAAGGGCTTTTCTTAGCCATTGTTACATGAGTCAAAGATGCATTAAAATGTACGATATGCCATTAAGCATCTCATGAGTACAAATCCACTTCCACACGATTGGATGGAAGAGGAGGAAGATGTGTTATTATCAACCTGTGCGACTCTGAAGCTGTGATTGCCTCAGGCCTGATTCTTCCCACTATTAACTATTTCATCGTAAAAAAGGTCCACTTAATATGGTTCTGCATAGAGCACGCGGAAGCCATTTTTGAATGGGGGGATTCCAATATCATCCTCACTGGAAACAAAATATTTTTATGTACATTTTTTTAGAAAGTTTATGATTTGATAATTTTGAGGCAAAAATGCAACGTTTCGACAATATATAAGAAAATAATATAGGTATACATGCAACAGTTAATTGATATTTTACACAAGATAGACAATTTTAAATCTCAATTAGAAAATTTATTGCGAATAAAAATTGGAACCTTTGGTAGACAAAAGTTAATTTTTGTTTTGCGACATTATCTGCCAGTCTGGAGGTAGGCACGGCGTTTGAGTTTTATTTGAAACGGATAGGCGATAATTTTGACTAGAATACGAATTTATGATGCAGAGTGAAACGAGTTGTTAGATTTTTTAGATTAAATTTCCCCTTGTCCAAAGCGGGGACTTTTTTGTTCCCTCTGCTCTGTTATCCATGGTTCTCTGTGTGTATTTTTATGCACTCTCATTCTCTCTCAGGGAATAAGCACGTACGGAGGAAGACAACGTGCTTCACACTACCGCTTCATCACTTCTCATCACACTCATCATCGTTCCCTCAAAAAATTACTCATAGATTAGGAGGACAGCACACACACATCCAATATATGTACATATGGATGCATGCTTTTATGCAAAGATATTCCACAATGGTCATTAGAAGAGAAAAAATGTCTTCAGGTATAATAGAAAATGCCTATTATTATTCCCTACTCATTTCGATTCACGCAGTCACATTTTATGAAAGCCTCTCTACTCTCATTACATAGATTGTGGCAACCGTGAAAATTTATGTAAAGGAATGAGGAGCAAATGCGTTTCAATTACACGAGAACGTTTGGTGAGCCTCTTTTTACAATATGTATTTACCTTTGTGTAATTTCTTGGCTTATTGCAAGAAATCCATAACAAGATTAAAGATTATTATTGTCAATATTTGTTTCAGAGTTCATTAAATCGCATTAGCCAATAGAAGATATACATATGTATGTAAGTATTTGCAAGATGTGCGAAATCAAGAGAATGCTTTTGACACAATCTCCCAAAATCACAAGCTGTCGATTTCAGGGCGCTACGAAATATTTCTCTGAATGTTACGTGTGCAGATCGAAACTCATCCAAAATTCCACGTTTCCTTCCCTGAAGAATGTGGCAGCTAATCCTGGGAACGGAGAGAGGAACGACAACACTCGTATAAATAGAATCTTTGGAGCGTTACACTTGTTGATCATCATGATCGTCATCATTATCTCTTAGAATAATAGAGAGAGAGAAAAAAAACTCGGGATTACTTTTTTATTCCCTTCAAGCTTGCTGCTGTGCGCCTGCACGATGCTTCTGATTTTCTAGGGAAAAAATGATGAGGAGATCATGAAAATTCCTTGGATTTCAGAGCCCGGCTATACCATTACACCATGAAATGTATTGATAAGACTCATATTTTTTCTGAGTTGACCATACACTGTTTTCAAAAGTATTCTATTGTTGGGCATATTGCACACACAAAAAACCCGTGATAATTGGGAAACCTGAGGCTTCCTCATCAAAGTAATGAAGAGCAGATAGAGTGTTGATTGTGGGTGATAGAGGATAGGACAAAAATGCTCGAAAACCATATCCCATCTGCCTTCTCAAGAAAATGAGCGTTTGTACGTGTGTGAGAGGAGCTCACAATAGAAAATCACTCGGCCTGAACGAGAAGAAGGAGAAAGAAGAGTGAGCGAGAGATGGGGGGCTACTGTGTAGCAAAAGATTTTTCTCAAAATTATGCATACAGCACCACATCACATCTCGAATATGAGGACTTTGATAGCTGCTTTAATCTCTTTCGCTGATGATGATTAGACTCACTCACGACGAGTCGTAAACGACCATCAACAAATAAAATTGAACGTGTGCTTTCCGGTGCAGATTTTAGAGTCTCGGGAATTTTAAGAATACAGAGAGGACACATGTTGCAGCACACTATTTTATACTCTTGTCACTAAAATACAAATTATATTGCGAGGGTAATAATCTTATTGCAATACTCAACTTGTGTATATGTGTACGTGGCTGAATTGATTTCAAAATTGTGCATTTACTCGCACTGTTATACTCCATATAGAACAGTTTAAATGCGTATGACCTTTTACTATAAAAACTTTCACCAATTGGAGCCCAATTCTACTTAATCAATTTTTTTACCTGGAGAACCGCTGCACAGAATATCGTTGAAATCGATTTTGTGTTCTAAAATTCTGGACTCACAGATGGACAGACAAACATTGTTAAATCATTATTGGGTTGAATACTTCAGCTTCGTAATCATAATGCAGCTCAAAAGAAAATCTTTTTGCTGAAGACAAAGCTGCCACGCATGGATTCTCATTAAGTCCCTAAAGCGATTATTTGATGGAGGAGGCAAAAGGGACATAAAACCACAAGAAACGTATTTGTCTACATTCTTCAAATTGTTAAAGCAGCTTCTACATTCTCTCAGCATGGATGCTTATTTGCAGTGGTCATTCTTTTCTTCAACTTTGCTTTCCCAAATTTAAATATTTTTAAACAGTCCATTTTTTGACATATTGTTGTTACTTTAATCATACAAAAAAACTCGTAAAAAGCTATGTGAGCACCTCCTCCCTTCGCTGTAAGGAGTTCATGCAGCTTTTTACAGGTTGGCTCAAACAGTGCTCATGGCACATTTTACACATTCATAAATCTCACAAACAAAAGGTTCCGATGGGGATGTGGTGGCTCCCGAAGAAAATAATTCGCTCCTTT
>JAHZMY010002216.1:0-26821 GCA_027743915.1 Seira sanloemensis | reverse complement strand
CTGACTCGTTGTGGAGTGTTGGTGATATCGGTTCTTGCTTCACTTTCACCTTGTCGGGAATTTTGATTTCGAGTTGCTCGTCCACCGGAACAACCTTCGGGTTTGTTGCATCGCCCGTGGCACTGCACCTGTTGTCTGATTCGGTTTTGATGCCTGGGCTTGGCGCATTTGGGACGTCAGGAGTAGTAGGGGCCACCTTCACATTTCCAGCAAACTCTTGAGTAGCTGGAGGCGCAACTGCAACTGTAGCAGGTTGGTCTCCGGCTTGAATCGGAACGTTCATCTTCTTTGGCACTAGGACCTTCACTCGCTTCGACTTTAATCGCTTTAATCCTGCGTGATGCTGATGTCGGACGGCTACCTTCGTTTTAACCTTGACCTTCACACTTGGTTTTTTGCCAAGCAACGGGGTAGCAGCAGTGCTTGGACGCTTGATCGAAGGATCTTCTTCCTTTTTGGTTGTAGGAGCACTTTGGTTTTTAGTTGTAGGAACATGTAAGCGCTTGATTGCAGGGGCACTTTGTGGTTTGGTAGCAGCGACCACATGTTGGCCCTTTGCAAGAGCAGCACCTTGACACTTGGTAGCAGCAGGGTTTACAACGCCCGCTTTCGCCTGTTCCACAGCAGGCTTTGTGGCCTGTTCATACACTTCACTACAATCAGATTTGTAGCAAATTTCAATGTGCCTGAAACGAAAAGGGAAATTTAATACGACTATTTTATTAACATAATTGGATTACTCAATTGAATATAATAACATACTGAAGCAGTTGATTCACGTGGCGCGCAATAATTTCTACTTTTCGCCTTGGCAACACCATTCGACTCAGGATATCAGGGAGCTTGGCTGGAGCAACAAAAGTATATAATATTTTTTAAAGTTCATGTTGGAACAGGGGCACAGGACGTATGTAGACAGCAAATTCGACAACTTACTTATGAATCTCAAAAGGTGTACAATTCCATACACCATACTTGGCTCAATTTCACTCTTGAAAGATTCAGGAGGCAGTAGTTTCCACGCGTTAAGATCTCGCATATACGCACACAGCTTGTTATACCAAAATATTGTCAACTGTAGACCTTCCGGAGCGGTACTAGAATAATCAAAATCTACCATTACTTTTGTTGCACTGCTCACATTCAAAGATATCTTTCTATCTGCATTGTTTACGGCACGCAGTAAGAATTTAAAATTACTGGAGTTGAGATTGCAATGGATACTTACGCCAGTTGTGACCGAGTTGAGATTTTACAGGGGTTCCCTACAGGTGGCATTTTTCTCTTCCTTCTCGTAACAGGAGCAACAACAGTACTTTCTTGGCTTCTATATTTAAAAAAATACAAATTATTATTTTAGGTTTCGAGTTTGGAATAAATTGTGTGCACGTCGTACCCGCCCGTCTCTGCTTTTGGTGATTTTTCTTTTTCTGCTGTTCCTGATTCATTAATGCCAGGTTTTGTATTCGCACTCCGAGATCTGGATCGTGCGTAGGTTTTGATTGCGTGAACTCTTAGACTTTCAGGCGGGGCGAAAATTGCGTTTACTACTTTCCTCGTCCTAAACAATTTCATCAAAGTTTGAAAAATTAACTTTATCACATCTACCAATAATTTGGGAAAACTGTGCTTGGGTTACGCATACCTTTGAACATTCACACCATCAGTTTGCCGTGTGCGAGTCTTTTTCAAACTGTCCACGGGTGGGGGTACCTTGAATCCGTCAACCATTTTGACACCAGGTCCAGGGTCACTTTGGCGTTGTTCCACTCTTTTATTCTTTTCGTCGGTAATTTCAAGGGGCACTTTAAAATCCCTCCCTTCTGCTGCAAATGGTCCCGATTGAGTTCCGGCTGATTTGACATCTTTTGCGAGCGTTTCCATGGACGTCTTAGGGATAATCGTATGCTGTATTTTCTTAGGAAATGTGGCCATTGATCGAGTTTGTACTGAAGCTTGAGCCGCCTCAAGTGGCTTGTTGGGCTCCGGGATCTGAGTAGTTTCGGTGTTTTGTTTATGAGATTCCGATTGTTTTTCGACCGCCACATCATTAAGTTTTTTCCCCTTTCTCCCCCGCCCTTTCACTTCCGGCACTTGTGGCGTATTCACGCTAGCTACTGATTGCTCCTCGCATGGACTCCCTGTCTCTCGTTGCTCAACGGTGTATTTTTGCTCAGTTGCCATGATCACTTTAAGGGTTCCTGCCTTCGGATGATTCTTTGAAGGACCGGGTTGTGGCTCCGGGGGTGGTTGGTACACATCATTCGTGGAAGCATCAACGCTTTCAGTTTGTTCAGCTCTATGGTTGGAAGCCGATGCAGTTTCCGCGGTCAAAGAGCCGGGTCCAACTGGTTTCGCTGACACAGGGTTTTTTTCTTCGCTACTTTTCTGTTCGTCTTTAGGTTCAGTGCTTTTGGATATGGTCTGGACTACAGTCGCAGAGTCCATTGGGCCAGGTACAGATTCAGGTGCAGACGCAGGCTTTAAAGCGACCCTGATTAACCTAATGAATATACAAATATTTTATTTATCTACATGAAATATAATTTATTTATATCGACCTCAATTAGCACACTCCAAAAAATTGATTTACTTACTTGCATACGCGTCTTCCGTCAGGCAAGCAAAATATTTTTTTCACGATTTTAGTTTGGGGTTCGGAAACGTTCGATTTTGGAGGGTTAGGTGGAACCGGGTTGAGAATAAACGGAATAGCACCAGGTGGGGGTGGTATCCTGGGTGCTAATTTGTCACTATTTAAAATTCATCAATATTTTTATATTTTTATTGTTATTATTATTATATTTGCAATAATTTATTTATTTGCGTTTGAGATAGAGGGTGTTTGACAAAAAAAACTTTTTTTACCATTTTATCACAGGAGCTCTGGGCTTTGTTGTAGAAATCTTTGTATATTGAACTTCTTCCTGGTTGTACAGAAGACAGCGATTGAAGGTGAAGTCAAATATGGTTCTCAGTCCGTACATAACCTCTTGGGCCTGTTGAACTCGCTTGTACATGTTGACAATTTCTAACCCCCAGTTTAAAGATACAGGTTTTATTTGAGTTTGACTAAGCGAGTTCCTTGATTTGGTCCCTTTGCCTGCCATGACATTAGCTGGGGTTGCCGGGAGTTCTCCTCTTTTGATGCGCCCCAACAGACCTCGGATTTGCCGGAACCCAAAAAATTTGACATAACCCTCAAAAACACAAATGACTGAAACGTTTGCTGGAATTGTAACCAACTGTTGATACAAAAAAAAATGAATCATGTACCTACGTACCTGGCGACTTCAAAGAAACAATTTAACAATACAATACTCGTTCGCTTTAATGCTTACCAGTTTGTTTTTGACGATGTTGTAATAGTCTTGCTTTAAAATGTTTTTCAGCCTTTCTGGCAAAATGATCTGCGCCATTGGGAGTCCCGAATAATCATCGTCTGATGACTCCTGGTCAGAACTGTCACCATCGGAAGATGACTTTCCAGAGTCATCATTTTTGGTGCCATGAGACCCTGATTTTCCAGATTTATCTTTAGTTGCCTCCTTAAGCAGTTCAGACAAAGTTTTCTTCCGCTTCTTCTTGTTTTTTCTAAATTAATCATAAATTAGTAATTTTTAATTATTTTTATAAAATTGCTTACAGAAATCAAATGCCCATAGGTAGGAATTAGATCTAGAATTGATTAGGCCCAACTAAGATAACGACATTGGAGCACAATGGAATCACGTATCACTAATCAAACTTACGTATTGCTCTGAATCAGAACGTCAGCCTTTGCCTTTAATGTAATCAAAAATTTAGTTTTCACATAAACTAAATTTAGTTAAAGATTTTTTAACCGTAATGCTTACAAAAAAGTGGATTTTGTATTCCACTCTTATTTTGCCCTTTTCATCTGTTCTCTCTACGGTCTGTAGAACCTGTACCCAAAGAAATTTAAAAACGTTGTTATAGATTCTAGAATTTTACGAACGACCAACGATTTTACTACCGACTGAAGATTTTAATAATTAGTGTATAAATACGGTTTTAAATACCTTGGAGTCATACAGCACTCTTGCCTTGTTCTTGTCCGGCTCATAGCACAAGACCCTTTCATCAATGGCAAACTTATGAGGAACCTGAAATGTTAGAATTGTAGTGTAATTATAATTATTATTAGCTTTTTAAGTCCTCCATTTCAACCAACAACCTAGTTTTAACTGCAATTAAAGTTGATAGGCACTTACCTGACTTTTTGGCTGCGGCCGCCGGTGTTTTCTTCTACTTCTGGAGCCCATGATTAAGGTTCAGATTGTCCATCTGCCTTCATTCCTGGACCAACAATTTATCTTGTCTTGGACAATTAGGCTTCCTTCTGAGAAATACAACCCGGGTGTTATTATTTAAATAATAATACCAAGTTAAATCATGGCCAGTTGACAAGGACACTAAAATTCAATGCAACGTATACTATTGAGGAGTGTTCGAAACATCACCAAACTTAAACAACAAAAATATAATTGCTCTAATGTTCCTCTAAATGTACTTTTCCTAAATTTCTGTCATTAATTGTCAAACAAGTTATTTACAATTTATCAGAAATCTTTACTTACCGACTTCAAACGGGTAAAAATTCCCACTTCCAAAAAGCTCAATTTACCGTTTTGAAAAAATACACGTCCAATATTAAACTAACGACATTAAGAAATTTCTACAAACTTGCACATGAAAGTACTTATTCAGGTCTTAAGTTAAAATTAGGTATGCATGACCATTTATCTTAAACAAGGTTCCTAAATGACGAAAGACAGGCGAGAATAATTACTTGCGATTATTACGAATCTGTAAATGAAATTGATAAATTTATTTTGAACATGTGCCTCAACGCACGTCACATTGTTGTTTACTTCTTGTGAAGCTCCGTTCATAAACAAGCAAGTGTATGAACAATTTTCCTCCCAGATGCATACCTACTATGCATTTTTTGCACATTAATGTTATGGTGGAGAATTTGGTGCGAAAAATACAGCAAGCTCATTGGGTCGCTCGGTCTGTTCTTCTCCTTCTAAAATTCCGTTGTTGTAAGAAGAGCACAGTCAATTATGTTGATTGTATGCTGGAAAAAATAAAGTTTTAATTCCTCCATTTCCTATTTTTTTATTCTTATGTTTCGATTTCAAAGTGTGGCATGGAGTGGCAAGTGGCATGACCTGCTTAGAAGAATGTCATTTCAGTAAAAACATAGATAAGATTTAGCATTTGGAATATTTTATTATGAATATTTAATATTTTTATGTCACCAATTTAATGGGTTTCTGACACAATTAATTTCTACGCACAATGGTTGTTTGGTACGAAACCAGTTCAATATTTGGTACCATTTTCAACCGCAGTGAACAGTGACAAGATATTCATTTAAATTGTAATGTAATATTATATGTATAAAGTAAATATATTTAGATAAAATAATTTATATTTGATAAGGTCAAAATATCTAATATTTGTATTGTTCACAATTGTATCTATATGTTGCTAATATTGAGCTCGTACTTACAAATCAATTAGGTACTCCATTCCATAATACCGAATTAAAATGTGTTTCGGCGTTAAATACCTAAAATAGAATATGGAAAGCTCTACTCGACAGATATTTGCTTTTTGAATGAAGCACCTTGAAAGGTAACCTTTAGGCGAAAAATTAGTCGCTAAAGTTAGACAATAAAATATTTAATGTATACAGGAATTGTAAAGAATAAAAGGGGTTACATAGTATTTTATCAATTTACAAAGATATACGATTATATTTTTAAAAAATCCCGTAAAAGTGTGGAAAGTACCAGGAATTTATAGTAATTTCTTGCTTCCATAATTGATCTGCAATTCAAAACTAAAGTTCATTACACCAATGTCAAACAAATGTAGCTATAAACTAATAAAAATTGCGTATTTACACTGTATTACTTATCCCAAAATCAATACTATCCCCCCGATCTCAACGTCTTTTTACGTGGTTGCTGCCGAGACAGTCGAAAAAATCGTCAGTTTCTTTTTAAATTTACACACTAATTTTTCAATAAATACAAGATAGAGTACATAGAATTATTTTATTAATCGACCATTCAAGTTTAAAGTCAAGAAAGACAAGGCGCTTGCGAGTAATAAAAAAATAGATTTCAGTTTAACCTTACTGCTAGCAAATCCTGAATTAAAAACAAATTGCAATCAGGAACTTTTTAACGTACTCAACGAAAAAAACTATAAGGTAGTTTACAAAATATTTCAAAATAGCTTTGTAGCACGCAAAAAATCTTGATCTCCTTGCTCCATCAATGACTTTATACGCTAACCGCTAATAATTAGACAACACCGAGAGGATATAGGAAAAAAGAAGACGAAAGGATAACACCGACATGCGATTATTATCAAATTTTTCTCTACAGCATGAAGCCCAAACTACTTACTCCGAACCGAATTAGGCCTGACCAGATTACAAGCGAATCAGTTTCATTTAACATTGTACTTGACGTATCACAGGCATTACGCCCAAGTCATAATTTTCCCTCTTGCGATTCAGGCAGGACTAGCTTGGTACTTAAATCTGACCTTAAATAAAATAGTATATCTATATTTGATAGTATTTGATACTTTTGCATTTTCTTAAATATACTTGCTCGGCGACGAAATAAGATTTTATGCTAGTTCTTGAGTATGAGGTGTGTGTAACTTAAATATTTTATCGTTTTTTTTTGTTAACGTGTTCACATTGAGTCAAGAATTATTCCTAACATCACATTCTGTGTCAAAAACAGGTACAATCAAAATTAAGCTAGTTTACGATTACTTTGAACCTTTAAATATACTTCAACGCTAATTTAGATTGTATTATGTGCTGTTCATGAAGGCAAGTTGGCAGGTAGTAAATTGATTTGTGCAATAATGGACCGTACTTCCTGAGCTTCCTTTCCTTACGTCCCCAATTCTCAAGATTCACTTTTTCTTTGGAACAGTTCCTCGTGTGAGAACAACGTTGTAACTTCCAGGTTTGGAGGAATGGAATCTGAAAAGAGAAGAATTAAATTATCAGTATAAACCAAGACCTATCCCAAGAAACGAGTATCCCAGTGGCTACCTAAAAACAACATGAAATTTTTTAACTGAACAATTAAAAGATTCTTACTTATAACGTCTTTGTGCCAAGAAGTTTCTGACTGCGGGCTGTAATACTGGAAATCCATTCTTGCTGTGCTTTCCTTGACCAGTGATAATTAAGAGTAGCATCTTTGGAATTCCGGCACTGGCAAACTGCTCTTCTTGGTACTGTCAAAGAAAACAACGAATTAGAAAAAGTAAGATGACTTTTCATTTGTCCTGGTTTACATTTTCTCAAGAAGCAGGCATAGGCATAATGTATGTACATATCGTTCGTATGATTTGCCGAAGCCCGATTGCATTTTTTGCAAACTGTTAAAAGCCCTATTCAATGCTTTGGCAAAGTACAAAACCCTATTCAATTTTTATAAGACTGACAAATTAAATTGTAAAAATGATCAAATAAAAATAATGATTAAAATCCCACCACACGAGTGTGTAAGAACTAAATTACCTATGCTTTTGATATTTCGTGTAATATATCAGTTTTCATAAAAAAGAGTATAAGGCTTTTTCACTTTGCAAAAACATGGAATAGGGCTTCGGCAAATCATACGGACGATATGTATATAGTTGCTATATTTGTCACCACAAAGACTTCTTCTCTACAACCAATGCGCATGCATATGCATAATTACCTGCAAAAATTCTTTCAGCACTCTCATCGCTCCATCTACTCTTAACCCATGTAAGTCAAGAATTTGCTCATTCTTGTGTTTCGCGTTCAAACTAATTGCCTTATAGTATTGCATCTCATCAGAGAGACCTTTCATTACTTCAGTCAACCTGGTAGCCTACAACAAAAAACAACACTATTTAAAATGAATTAAAAACAAGTGACACAAGTATGATTTTTAGTGCAACCTCATTCAAGTAGTGTGCTTTAATTTGAGGATTGTTTGTATTCTGGCATTTCTGATGGTAGTCCTTCATCTTCACCATATTCGCCATCCATTCGGTGTTTAATTCTTGGAATGTTCTCTCCATCTTTTTAAGTTCCTCTTGCTGTAACAACACAAGGTGTGGCAAGAGATAAGCAAATTGATTTTGGAATCAAGATAATGTCTAAAGTTCAAAACATGTACGGTTGCATCTCCAACTCACAGAATATAACTGTATATCCTTCGGATTGTACTTTAAGTTCCAAGTACTACTCTCTTCAGGGGCCTGTACGGTAGAAGGCCCTCGAACCGCGCCACTAGTTGTGGGATACATTTCGTTAAGAGCAGCTCTGGTTTTGTCGTCGTCGAGGAAGCACTGACTATACACTTCATCTATTACCGCGTCGTCGAGATACGGATAGTCCTGTTTCAACTGACTAAATTTGACATTCTGCGCCATGGACCGATTTGGGGCTGAATAGTTTTGCAGGACCTCTTGCATCTGCCGACTAATTTTCGCCTCAATGTCCATAATTGAGGCCAACTGAGGATTGCGCGATTGAGTCTCCAGTTCCATTTGACTCAAACTGATGGCAATTGTATCAAAGTCGTCCTCACAATTACCAGCGTTGGATGTTGGCGAGTTGGACCTAGTCGAGTCTTCAGAGTCGTGTCT
Source organism: Seira sanloemensis (assembly GCA_027743915.1). Classification (NCBI taxonomy): domain Eukaryota; kingdom Metazoa; phylum Arthropoda; class Collembola; order Entomobryomorpha; family Entomobryidae; genus Seira; species Seira sanloemensis. The sequence goes on along the minus strand of JAHZMY010002216.1, from coordinate 18,127 downwards.
AATGCTTCCAGCCTCTGAACGGTGCATGTTTATGTAAAGGCTCTTATAGAGTTCGAATGCTGTGTCTGCCCCAACTTTAATCACAAGCTCGTCCTGCGTCAGATGCCTGTTCTCGTCCTCAGAATGCCCGTAAGCTGACAAAAGGAGTCTGGCAAACTCGATTGGTAAGACCATTTCAAAAGAGTCGTCTCCATCATCCACAGTTATGCCTGGTTCGCATTCAGCAGCACCATCAAAGGTTGGGTCGAATGGCATGCTTTCTAGGTCTTCGTAGTCGGCAATACTACTGCCTAATTGCTTAGCACCCACGTCACTGTTACTCCCGCCCGAAGCGCCTGTGTTTTCAATCGGATCTTCCCATTTCAGCAAGTCGTCAAATTTTTCCGCTTCCAACGGCTTGACTTCCTGTGGCACAACGTCTTCAACTTCTGGTGTATCTATCGCATTCATTTCAACCCCCTCCTGCAGGAGAATAAACGCGCATTCGTCTATGTTGCCTTCATTAGCGTTAAACATCTCCTCCAGTCTGTCTCTCGCTACATCCGGGAACAACTTTATCAATCTGTTGAAAGCTGCATGGGCTGGGTCTTCAAAGACGGATGGTGTGAAGGGTGGCAAAGCAGCCGCTGCCGGAGGCATATTATTTCCGTTCCCGCTTTTCCGTCCTGCAAAGAATTGTAAAAAATTCACATGAGTAGAACACATTCGCTTCATTCGCTTATCATCAGTTTTTAAAATTGTGAAAGAAATTAGTTTGTAACACTTACTCTTGTGCTTGGTAGAATTATTGCTAATTTTCAGGTCCGGGACCAAGTCGGACAAGAGCAAAGGGGACGGGGGCCTGACCGGCATAGGGTCGGTCCATGACGGCTGCTGTTGCTGTATTTTTGGAGACTGGAGTGGAGACATCTTTGTCTTCGGATGAGATACGGACTTTGGATTTTGATATTGGAATACATTACTTGCAGTCGTGGTCGTAGGCGAGGCGAGCACAGAATTTAAATTTGACGACAGGGGCGTCCAAGATTCCACCGGGGAGGGTTGAGAAGCTCCCCAATCAAGTTCATAGGTTGGTTTATACTGTGCCCTTGCTTTGCCATGGATCTTGAGTACCCTGTCAATCAGAGTCCTTTCGGTCAGCTTCTCGAACCTCTCAAGTTGAGAATCAATACTTGCTTTTGGGACGTTATGAACATTCTTTCTTGCCAGGATTCCTGCCTTTCGCTTCCAATCAGTGTTCGGTTCGATGAATTTGATCGTGTAGTCATATTCTACAGCCAACTCAACATACGGCAACATCTCGTCCGCTCTGACGTTAGTATTATCGATGATGACGGGGGTGTCCCCACGACGCATAGCTGTTCGACATCGGTTCCTGCAGGACTCGTGCGCGTCTCCAAGTGATGCTCTATTGAACCTGTATTGACCATTCCTTCCCACGAAGAAGTGATCTGCGGAACAGATCTCGCCCCTGTCGGTAATAGCCCAAAAGATGGAGGCCAGAGTTGACTTGCCAGAGCCCGACGCGCCTCGCATTAGGATAAGCATCTTTTTGTTGCTCTGATTTTCATAAAGGTCATACATGAAGTTGCTCATTTCGACATCCTGCATGTATTTTGACATGAATGTCTTCAACTGTGAAGTCTCGACGTTCTTCGGGGTCCTCACTATTTGAATCGGATGTCTGCTGCTACTGAACGGCATGAGCTGAGAAAGTCCATCGTTACTCTCCATCTGCGCCGTGGCGGAAGCTGGTCTGGGTTGAGCCGCCATTGGCAATCCGCTCATGTGTTTGTTAATCGTATTTGTTGATCTAGATCGAGCCAACGTCCAGGAATCCTTTGATGCTGGATTTGTCTCAGTAACTGGTCTGCTTTTTCTACCACGAAAACAAGGATTTTCGCGAAGGTTCCACACAAGTTCCGTAACCGAGCTTAGTTGAGTAGAACTTAAAACCTCGAAGATTTGGTGGATGACTTCGTTCAGGTCTATAATGAAGAAATTACGATAATCTGTCATGTCGCAACCATTGAGCAACCACAAGCAATTAGTTATGTAGCAATAATTTGTAAAAAAAATAATTTAGCTTTTAAGAAATAGGATTAAGCTTACCGCCTACCACCATTAAATATATAATTAAAAAGAAAAACTAAAATTTTGTTGGTTAATCCATATTCCGTGAAAAAGAGAATGTGTGAAATATACTGAATTCCGAGCGATTAGGTAATATAGAAAAAAATAGAATACAAGAATTTAAAAAAACATCTGAGTTTAATTTTTATAAAGTCCTTTGCCAGTGTTGCCACTGACCAAGGTTAAGAAATCTAAAAAGCTTCATACGTATCTTCGCGCCTGTTCAGCCAACAATTCATCTCTTTATGGAAAAGCAAAGCGTAAACATCAACAAGCCATTAAAACTTATCCAGCTTAATCTAAGGCAAATGAAACGCAAGGCCCGCCCCATCCCGTGTTTGCTCTGCGCTCTATACCTAGTCTGATAAGTGGCATACCATCATTGTCAACTGATCCATATTCTTCTATGAGAACCATACAATCCTCCTCCGAGACGTCCGCTAGAAGACTTTGTAGGGTTTTCACGCTATTGGGGTTGATTTTTCTGGACGCCATCGTAAAATGACTAACTCTGTTATCATAAATGGGGAATATCGACATTAAACAATTTTTTTATGATTCAACCCCGATATAATGGGGAAATGATGTTAAAGGCATTGAACCTCACCAATATATGTGATACGGCAGCCTTGGGGTCACAGACTCAACGAGGGAAGAAGAAAGACGTTACTTGCAGGGCGTGAAAAATTGCAAGCAGTAGAATAATTATGAAAACTACGATGGAAACTTCAAATATTCAACCCTAACGGGAAACGGGAACGTGTAATTTTTGAAGCCTAAGAATTCAAAAACTAATCCGCTAGCAAGCATCACCAACTCATAAAAATATGCTAAACTGACACAACGAAATTGAATTTAAAAAAACTACTGAATGACTGTATCTATCACGAAAATGTAAAATCAGAAGTTTCCCAACAGGAGCAGTGTTTTTTCGCAAGAAATTGCTCAACATCAAAGGTCAACCAAAAAGAACAATCCCCATCTCGCTGTAATCCCGAAGGTTGGCCGAAAGTAACTGACATTATTTCGCCAAAAAATCGCACAACTTGGAACACCCTTTCTATCAAATTATTTGACATGTACCAGTACCAAAAAAAAGCTCGTTAAATATTGCTTATCTCTGCTAAAAACAAATTCCCTGAGAAAAATTGGTTGTGCGGCAGAACTAACTGCGTTGCTACTTTCTAGTTTATGTATAGATATCTTCTGCGTCAGTAAAATGATGGTTAAAAGTAGAAAAGGCTATTAGAAACAAGTGAATTCGTCACATTCCTACCAACTATCGAATTTAGATTGACTCTCAATCCTTCAAAAAAAATGCAAAGATAAGCGTTACTGAACTATTTTCCTTCTGAGTGTAAAATTTCAATAGCGAAGCGCACCATATATATTTTTGTGCTGATAAACAGTTTACATCATATAATATTTGGCTATTTACATAATATAATTATGATGTGATTAATCTGAGTCGACTAAAATTGAGATTCAGTCAGACTTTTCTTCTTTGACTACGGCATGGTGGCATATTGTGTGTATTGCGTGTTGAAAAAAGTGGTTTTGGGCTTTGCTTTGGGACATATTTGAGATCTCGTTGTAGCACAAGCACATGTGTGAGGGGTTTTAATGAAACAGCTGAACACAAGCATTGTCCTAGTTTTGACTTAAGCTTTAACAAAACATATCTAATGCACTTTTAGCTTCTTCGCAACATGGTATGGTGTTCGTACCTACCTTTGTTTGAGTACCTACTTTCAGGTCTGCAGCAGAAAGTAGAGAGGACACAGTAATGATGAATGCACTGTGCGTGCACCTATGCATTTACAAAAAACTTTGAACTTCTAACTTGTCAATCGTATTGTATTATGTGTTGGAAATTGGGAAGATGCATCTGTGAGGGATTTTAGCACATTAGCAAGTTCTTTCCATCATCCATGCATACATTTAATACGGGACAATCAAAACTTTTGAAATCTAAATTTGAAATTGCGCTTGACGCCTATTTTGCGTCAGATAGCTGTAATTGTAAATGCTAAAATACGATCTGAACGTCGTCGAAAGAAAGTCATGCAATTTCAGGGTGTAATTATTGTAAAACAACGGCAACATTAATATGGTTTCCTGTATTTAAATGTTCCGGTGTGGAATTAAGTGAGGATAGATGGGTTCGAGCCTAGGTTCCTCGACGAATTTTGCAAATTGGAAAGCACACACTTTGCTACTAACAAAATGGGAATAACATTTTTTTAATTTAGAAAAATACTACTGTCCAACATATAACTGGTGTCGATTTACTGTTAGGATTTAATAATTATGCATTGCATTTATTACAAATCACGTATTGCCACACGGCCCTGCTGTTAGAATAAAAAGGAGTAAAACTTAAATTTTGGGTAACTATAATCGGCACTGCGACGTTGACAAATATGTATATAACTTCAGTCAAACCGCTAAATTCTTGTTTTAGGTACACTACTCGTATTATGTGTGATACGTATACCACTAAATCAAAAGTGTATTTAATTAACAATCAACAACCAAAGTTGTACAGTTTTTCATAATCTATGTAACTCTCAATAAACTTGTAAATCAGGAATCAAGTGTTGCAAAGCGGAAGGTAGCGACAGCGACTCTACCAAATGAGCTTTTTTTCCAATCATATACTTCCAACCTTCCGAGTGGGGTTTTCTGAAAACCACTGCACCAGTATAAGTCAATTAAAGAAATCAAATGGTGGCTCTCATAGCTTGCCTATATGATAATAAAACGCCGCCACCGGATATTACAAGTTGACATTTTATTTTAACAAGCGTTTCGAATAGTATTTGTCTATCATGCCAAGTTCTTATTTATCATTAGCACGATTAATTTGACATTTTTTTCAAATAAAATAACGATTCAAATAAAGGGTGTCATGGCAAAGAAAGTTTGTTGCAATATCAGCTTTCAAGACTCAATAGGGCTCTTAAATATCTTTTCCACCAGGTATTAGCACCACCATCCGATTCCTCTCAACGAACTTTCGAAAAAAGAACTCACGCGAAGGAAGTACGATAAGAAAATTACCCTAACAGAATAAATCGATTGTTCATGAGTTTATCGTGTCTCAAAATTATGTTCAGTCCCAAATAAAAAGGAATTATTTATTTGAATACATATACGTATGTTGGAACCAGTTGAGGCATGATAACGCGGATGACCGTTTCCCCTCTACAAGTCGCAAGCGATAACCCTCACGAGCAGAACACGAGGCGACGGACGCAGTAGCACGTATCTTCTACTAGGTGGCTCCTCGCTCACATTTTTCTCTTCACGGTTCGCCAATCCCATGTTTTGCATTTCTCGCAAAGCCCATCACTTTTACGTGAAGAGTAGTTGTCTCTTATTAATGCAACGAGTATTTCATTCCAAAATTAATCTCCTGTGCTGCAATGGTACGCATTATTACTACGTAGACTAGACTCGTCTCATTTTTCTTGATTGCCTCGCTTGCTTGTTATATCATCACGATACCTTGATCTTGATCTTAAAAGCAGTTACTTTTGCGTGATGATCAAGTGACGTATTTTAGTGATAATTGCACATTTCGTAAACTATCAATGTGTTTTGCTAAAACCGATTTTAGTAATGTTCCTTTCAACTGTCAATGATCTTACTGTTTTCACAGCGTTGTATATTCTATATCCATTTCCTCGTTATTTTTTCATCGTGATTACTTGTGCGCTTCGCAATTTCTGCGGAACCACACACATCCTATAAATTTGCTTGCATTTCATTTATACGAGGGAATTTGGCCAGTTCTAAAAAGTTTCCTTGCCCAAGAAGAATGTCTCTCATTTTTGTTTGTGGTCACGTCCTCGTACACCGTTCAAAATCTTTTAATATTGTTTTAGTGTTACTACATTCAATTTTTAAGGTATATTTTATGGATGAGAATAAGTGTTTTAACCAGTCATTTGCAGATATTATCTGAAAAATCCGCATGAAACAAGAAAACCGGGATAGAGAGTGGCTTAATTCTCGTATAAAAACTGATATTTTCTTTGGTCATACTCATAATACCCACTACCAGTTTCGCCATTCTTCTTCTCCTGCTTTTCCATATCAGAGGGCCGAGACCACCAGAAATCTGAACGAAACTCAAAAGCATGCTCCCAAGCGTCTTTGAGACGATTGCTTATTTTTTCCACGATTCGATGACGATGGGAAACAAAACAACAAATATAAATATTAAATTCTACGGCCGCATTATTACGTCGTTGTAAATTGTAACTGTAGGGCATTCCACACTTACGAATATGATATATTTACACGTATTATGACAAAACAATGTCGTAAACGGCTGAGAAATGAAGTGTAGCTTCATCCCAGTTTTTTCAAGCAGTTACTTTTATCCTTTACATCACATCCCTCAGCCAGCATTATATTTACTCACCTTTTTTTTGCTAAAGCTCGCTTTCTGCGTCTCGCTAGCAAGTTTTGCATCACACGCAATTATTACACGTCATCATCACTCACATCTAATGCGTCCTCAAAAGAAGTTGAAACTTTGAAAATCTGTGCAACTGCAAAGTGAACAGATATACACACATCCGTAATTGTTCCCCTTTCTCTCCTGTCAACTTGCAGCCCTTCTGTGATTCAACGCAAGGGGAAAAGCGCATCCTGTACCTTACTCACAGTGTGATTAAACTAAGTATGTAAGAAGAAGACCTGGTTTTGTCATTGTTTCAAGTAAGCCAGAAAATAACAGCACACGGGCAGCTTTTTACACCATATCAACCGCTTTTGTGTGCCTTCTCATTGTTATAGGGCTTCAAGATAATGTTGCACGCAGAGAGCTGAGGGCACAATGTAGTTTGAAGACTAATGCCAGAATTATGTAGTTGGACAGACTGCCTTTCACATTTTGCACTTGATCTAAAAAAACGTTTCCCTTCAACCATCTCATAATGAAGCCCATTTCATCATTGTCCTATTATTGTTTTCCGTGAGCTTTAACAATATAACGATGTTTTCCTCCTTGATAATGGTAATTAGCGTGACTGTACACCATGCGACCTGTGTAGGCTTACTTTTTGTACTTAACTTCAGTATTCAGCTTTTTATGGAGAGCAAAAAAAATATCTGGGTAGTTGAGAACTGTAAGAATTTTCTGTGTTTTGCTAACACTTGAGTATTACCTATGTATGAATGATTAAAAGGGTACTTATTTAAGGTTTACGTACATATATGCCTCGGGACATGCTAATGTGAAGGCCGATTGTCAAAAAGACAACTTTTGCAATTAGCCCCAATTCGAAATACACGTACCGTTTTCATTTTTCAGCTGCGATTTCTTACCTCCAGAGCGAATATAAAGTAGAAAGTTTTACTGAGGAATGACCAACAACAGTGGAAAATGTCAAGTTGATCCTACTTTCCCCTCGGGGCGAGACGACTTTTTGTTTTGGTTGCTATATGTATAAGAGATATCCTCAAATCCAGACATTTTGTAACTGTAGGATATACATATAAACTTGTATGTGTGATAACGCGGTACATTCATTGCAGAGCTCTCCCAAAACTTTTCCTCTCAGTCGAGTAGAGAAGGCGATTTTTGGAACAGTCCATCTCTTTCTTTCTCAACCCCATGAAACTGCAACCTTCACCAAGTTTTTCCTCTCATTCTTACATAGTTTTCTTTTTTCGGGGGAAAAATTAATGTAACGACAGTTGAAACTACCCAAAGCGTCTCTGATATGCCTCCCTTCTCCAACCGAAAACTCTCACTTCGTCTTCTTCTTACGCACGCATTATACAATATTTTGCTGAACACAAGGTTTTGGGAAAGGAAGCGAGAGAAGGAAGAAAGGGACAAGCCAAAAAGAAACCAAAGAAAAAAAACTTTCCTTTTTGTTAAGCAATGCAATGCAGCGAGTAGCAACGCGATTCCATCATCATCCAACCTCCGTCGCACGGAAGTCAGAGGAGAAAAAAAACTTCCATTTTGCATTCCACCACTAGGGCTAGTGATGCAGTAATGCTACCAAAAATGAATGTTCATTCAGTTTCCAAGTTTCTTCCATTTTTCCTCTCAAAATAGCATCGTCATCAACCTGAGACTGATTTTAAAATAGTGCACTTGCTTTTGCAATCTTAATCTCTTTCTCCCTTTTCGCTTGGTTGCGAAACAGGAAGTATGAAAGACGAGGCGAGAGGAGGATGACATTTTCTACCTTCTTTCACAAATCAAATCAGTCGCAATCCGTTTGCTCCTTTGATTGTCGTCAGCTTTTATTGAGAAGGGAATGTTTCGCTATAAATTTTAATTTGTAAATTGCTCAAGTACTTCTCTTGCTTTAAATATTTCAAGGGTTTTTTCAAAGAGCTGCAAAGAGAGAGAGAGAGAGAGAGAGGATAATGCTTTGCTCGTGGCGCATCTTACGACATCTCAAACTTCCTGGATACTACAAATGTATTTTGTTCGTTCCTCACACTTATGCAAGGCTCGCATGTACGTAATCAAACATTTTAAAAAGGAACACTTACATTTTTGTGTTTCTCGAAACTGGTGAACAACCCTGAACTGGGCTTGCTTCACTGGACTACACATTGCGAGAGAAGAGGGTTCTCTGTTCTTTTCACAACTTTTGGCATTTACAAAAAGTATTTCATGCATGCATGCATTGGAGACATGCATGTAGCTCGTTTTTTTCTTGCTCCTACTACTCCGTTCTGCTCAAGTTTACTAGCCTGGAGTAAACAAGCAATTTAAATGAATACGTCGAATACTTTCCTCTGTCCAAATACAAGGACCATTTTGAAAGATTTGTATGAGAGAAAAAATATAAAAGCTCCCGAATTCCTCAGAGATCAAAGCCAACTACTAATTTTATTGAATTTCCCTTGTTGTACTTTAAAGGCACTTAATTGTGAAACTGTCGCTGAGTCAATGTATTTTTATTTTGGGAGAAAAAGTTTGGAAAGGGAAAAGTTTCTCATCTCAAGAAACATGTGAGGTGAGGTTTCATCAGACACGTTATATGAAAGTTCATTTCCTTGTGTATTGGGAAACTTTCCGCTCCCCCGAATTTTGTAATTTTCACGTGCCTGCCCGACACATCACCAGAAAGAAAATGTAGGTCTTGTCTCCTTTTCTCTCATGTCAAAGGCAGATAGGATCTTATACCAAGTAGCCTTGATTTCGCGAAAAGGATGCTTTCAGATTTACATATTATTATTATTTCTTCTCAATGTCTTCACAGAATCCTAGTTTTATCTCGAGCTGTGATCATTTGTCAATATTTGCATTTTGATGAGAGTTACAAAACATCAACTGACGAACGAGGAGAGGTATGAAGGAAATGTGGTCGCAAGTTCGTCGCAAGAGACGGAGCTCTGAAGTGCAAGTTTTGTACGTACATTTTCGTTGTTTTCTTGAATTACTTAATTGATTAAGTTTGAACATCAAAATATTTATATTATTATCATCATCATCCAGACGGTCGTTATGAAATGGATGCGGACTGTCACATCACATCAATGTCTTTTTCACGGTCTTCCCACGTTCATCTATTCTTTCCATTAAATCCCTTTCACATTTTTTCCATACGACGCATTATATTTGCATAATCAGATCAAGACGAAGCGCCTTTCTACCTTCCATCAGACATGGAATATAGTTGGGTAAGTATGCTTATATATTTGAAAATGATGTTGTGACTGTGAATTTCCTGCTGAGAGACTTCCATGATGAGTAGTAATGTTTCCTTTCTGTCGACATTGATTTTCGCGAAAATGGGGAAAATATATGTATGTATATATAGGGAGAAATGATGATTCATTTGCCATTTTCACATTAGCGAGTAAGTGGCCCCTTTTTTAAAAAAAAATCATGTTATGAAAGTTGAATGAAACAACATCAAAGCTTGGAAAAAGGCTCGCTGAAAATACAAGTTCATAAGTTGTAGTGCGATAATGAGAGGATGCGATGTCGGAAGGAAGCTCCATAAGACTGAATTTTCATTTTCCCAGAAACCATTTCAAGTCCTTGTATTCAAGTCGGATGCGCTTCAAGTCGGATGCGCTGGAAAATTTAATTTTCTCTCGAGTCGGAAATGTATAGCGAGCAAAAAGTTTTTCGCTCGTCAGTTTTCTGTCTAGTTGATTCAATTAAATGCCATTTTTTAAGTCTCGCTCGAAACTGGCGCAGTTTGAAAGGCAGTACATACGCCTACATACATAAGCTTAGGTAGGTAAAAAAAGTCAATTACTCTATTGAAGGCATTTAAACAAAATGTGTGATGTGAGCCCCTCATATTAACTTTCATTGTTAAGGTTAATGCTGCAATCTGATGCTGATGCACCAACTTTCAAACTGTGAAGCATTAAATAGCCCATTTTAAATTGGCCACGTACCATTCATCCCTAATAATAATGTAATGGAGGATGTGAGTATCACATTCCAGTCCAGATGGTCTGAGTCTGCCAGTGTCAGCCATTAAACAGTGAAACACTTTCTTGCATTAGTCACAACAACGCAATTGCCAATTACTCATCTCATCATCATCTCTTGTGCAAAAAAAACTGCTTTCTGTCGTAGCCATGACATGACATGATGAACATCATCATAGCAATAATTTTTGCTCTTTTTACAGTTTCTGCTTGCACATTTCATTTCACACAAGTTAAAATCCTTCTTTTGTCGTCCCTCTTCGTGATCATCATCCTTGCCTTGTACTTATGTATGTATCTGTGCTGTTTCAGCAGAAAAAAGCAGCAGAAGCAAGCACTCCCTTTTTCAAGTGCAATGCACAAAACGAAGCAGCCAGAAAGAGTTGAACAAGAAGGGCACTGTTCTTATCTTCAGAGGAGAGAAGAAAAAAAATATGTACGTGTAGTAGAAGGAAGAAGCCATGCCATCAGATCAGACCACAAAAAACTCGTTCGTCTTTTTTTCATGCCTGCCTTCTGTGTGCTACAAAACTAAATTATAAATTGCAAGAAGCGAAACTATGTTTATGTATTATTCAATAGATTTTTTATCTTTTGTTTTTACTTTTTCTGCCTTTCAAAGAGCCCTTTAAAAGCAACTGACGCTATAATGCGTATTATAGCATGCATAGTTTCAAGTGCAAGGAAAGTATGATGATGATGATGTAGCTTTTAATTTCGCTTCGAGAGACTTGCACAACATCCGTTATTCGAAACCATAAGTAAGCAAGGTGGATGACGTAGATGGCATTTTTTCTCAATTTAATTGTGAGAACTTATACCGCTCACTCATCTTTGTTGCAATACGCATTTTTTCGATACATCGAATTTAAAAAAAACTGTTTGTATTATGGTACGTTGTACGTGCATTCGCATAATATTCAGTTCACTTAGATCATTCACTGTGTGCCTAGCACCTTAGCACCTTAGCGAATTCAATCTGACCCTGTGTCTCGTTCTAGGCTCCTCTTTTGAACTACAATAAACAACGATGTTGATAAAACTCTAATATCAAGAGAAGAGAAAAAAATGTTTTCTATTTGATATTTTCACACAGCATATTGCTTTACAATAATCCCGTTTCATTTTCAAGAGGATTCCTTCCTCTCACTCTCTTCCCTCTCCTTGGGAAACGCCATCAGCAATTGAGAATATTATGGAGGAAGTCGAAAAACTTACAACTGAAAAATGAGCAGCGACTTAGAGCTTATGAAATATTACAAAGCGGTTGCCTTAGCAATGCCGGAGGTTAGAAATAAAATTTTAATACTGCCTTGAGAAGTTTCGAGGTATTTACATGTATTTATTGTAGCTTTTTATGATACATTTTAAATACATACAGGATTTTTGTACACAGTATAGAGTGTACACAGCTTCCTCTTCAGTGCCCTTCTGAATCAGAAATTGAAATTATTGAGGAAAATGAAGAAATTGGATTTCTCAATCCTTCATTCATATCAAAGTTGTAGGGTCACCTTAGAACTCACGTTTTTCTCTGTATCACATTTGCGAAATGACATAAGGAGAATATTATGTTCATAGAACTTGTGCCAACTCTGTGTATTCATTCAAATGAGATTTGAAGATTTGTCATGATTCTCGCACGTCTTTGATTTCCTGGAGCTGTCGGCACATTTCACAATTTCAACAGTCCCCAACGAAAAACAATGTCTGAGACGCAGTCTTCAAAGGATTTAACACAAGGTTACGCAAGAATCTGCGTTCTACATACATCATCCTACTTTGCATATCAACTTCTCGCTAATTTTTGGAAGTAAAGAAAATAGTCAGCATCAATTGTGAATTAGCATCAAGTACATTTCCCCCATCTCGAGACCTATTCCGTTTCCCCCTCGACTCTAAATCCTTTATTAAAGCTCAATCGCCAAGAACTCGTAATGATAATGACATTACAGCTCTAAAATAGCAGACGCCATCATCTCATCTTTTCAGAATCTTCTCTTTCTGCTTAATTCGTCCTCGTCCATCCATCATCCATAAAAAGCGCCTCGTACAAAAAATTCTAAATTGGATGCAACACAAGCTACTCGTAGAGCCCAACGCAACATTTTTTTTCTTTAAATTTATATAGCATACCTTACTTATCTATTTCAAAAAAAGTGATGTTGGTTGATGATGCTGATGGAATGGATTAAATAATGCAATGCATAATATTATCCGTACAATGGTAGTGGTGGTGATGGCGATGCGATGTGATGGTTGGTGGTATAGGTATGGCAGTGGTCATGATGATGATGATGATGTGGTAGTTTTTAGCTGGTGCATGTTTTGTCGGTTGGTACCTTCCTCCTCCTTGCATCAGGCTGGGAGCTTTCCTACCTTCCATCCCTCCGCTTCCCACCAACTTTCCGTGATCAAAAACCAGCGAGATAGAGAGGGATCCTCGTCCTACTCCCTCTCTTCTCTCATTCCTGTTTGCTGGCTTTGCCACATCATGTGCATTATACAACATAGTTTCATCCTTAAGACCTATAAGAAAGAGCTTAACTTGTACCTACACCAAAGAGCTTAGAGACGGAGGAATATCAACGAAGTATGGTATTTCACGAATGTATGCACGTACTTCTCTCTCTCTCTCTCTCGTTTTTGATATAGCGTCTCTCTCTCTCTCTCTCTCTCGTTTTTGATATAGCGTCTCTCTCTCTCTCTCTCTCTCTTCCATTATAATTGTACATTCATCCATTTATATATTTATAGAGATTTTTCATGTTTTTCTCCTTTAAAAAATAATTCTCTTTCTCTCTCTCGCCTTTTTATGTGTACAGCCTTTATAGTTTATATCCCATTCTCTCGTTCTCTGGATCAGTTAGTTTTAGAACTTCGGCTTTTGCTCTTGTTCTTGCTGCGGGAGACGCGAACCAACGAGAAATATGTGAGAGACTCTGTTTTGCCTTGCCATTGCCAACGAAAAAAAAATCATGCATTTTCATCCAACTTCATGTATATAGAGACTTCCTGCCTTTTAGGAGGACGCTAGCAGAGGAACAAGCACATTTTTGCCATTGCATTTTTTCCCTTTAAAAAAAGGCAAATGCAGAGAGTACGGCTCACAAATTGAATTGGGAGATGTACATATATTTTCCCCTTTCGTCTTCACAAAAATACGTTATGAATGTTTCAAAATGATGAATAGCTTTTTGTAAAGGAATAGACAGAATGAGACGGAAAGAGAATGTTTTATCATTTCTCATTATTTCTGAGGATTCGAGTACACGCTGCTCGGATCTTGTCATTGCAAATGCATCTTTTACTGCATTGTCCAAAAAATTCAGGTTGCATTGTCTGCCTACATGATCATCGCTCTTGCTGAAGGATGATTAGTTTTACACAAAAATGTTGTTTTTTGCGAATGTCACTCGTTCCTGTACATCGTGTGTGTGTGTCGTCATAATCCTGTTGTGGCTTGTGGCCTGTAGGCTCAACTGCGCAATGAATTATGATGAACAAGTCGCGTTTCTCTTTGAGTTTCCTCTCTTCTGATACTGAAACGGGCAAATGAATTGAAAAAGATGAGGAAAATTGCAATCAGGTTATGCAAAAGGGTGTACACGGATGAATATCCACTATTTTTAAGCGTGTCTGCCTGTCTCCGCTTCTTCAAAGATGAGAAGTGACATTTTGACTACATAAGCTAAGATTAGATTAATGGAGGTCAACTCAAATTAAGTTTGATTTCTAGGGCATTGACGTAAACATGGAAGGGCAGAGCAGAACCCAAATTAGCTCACTCGCATTGTCACATGCTTCCCCGCAAGAACCAACGTTTGACTGTATTTACCTTACCTTTAAACCGTCGCAATTTCCAAGAACAACAACTCGAAACTGCAATCATTTCAAATAGTAAATATAGAAAGAACAAAAGGGAAAGGCCAATTGAGGTTTTGAGATTTTCTGCACTCATTCCGTACGGTAAAGTTGGCGAATGAGACATAAAGACGTTGGCAGTTTTTTCCACCGACAAAGATTTGTATAAGCAGTTGGGTAAGGGCCATGGAATTGGAATGCGTAGAAAAAAGCGAAGCAGTGTCCTTGTCATACCCTCATGTATCGATGATACTCTTCGGCACAATATATAGAACAAAACCCGTAATTTTTTTCCTCTCGTCTGAGATAGAGTGCGTGAAACAATAAGTAGGTATATGCATCTGTACACACACGCAAACTTGCAATGTAATTATGAAAGCGGGAGTTGTGTGTGCGTTCGCCATATAGCGTCAATCTCAACGATCCTTTTCTACTCCGGCTTTGAAAATGAAATGGAATTATTAAATGAGCACTGAAAACCATGAAAAAAATAATCGATGATGGCTTATGTTTACCCGAATATTGCGTTGATATGAGATAGACACTGGGAAAACACTATTCGAAGTACATTATATCCATATATGTGCACACTGCACACTTACTAAATACACTATAAATACATAGTATGAGGATGTAAGCTTCGTTGCATCATGATTCCACGCTTGTTATCAAATGCTTACGAATGTGACTTTACCCCACAGTGTGAGTTTTTTTTGAAAAGCATTTTCGTCAAGTTTCTATAGGGTCATGTATGAGAACGTGACAAAACATCAAGGAAAATTTGTTTTTTTTCTTCCCTAGTCCTTGAGGAAATAATAGAGAAAAAGTTACGTTTTATTTTGCAAAACCCCATTCACTTGAAATAGCAAAAGGTTTAATTAAGTTGTAGGTGACGGAAGAGAAAATAAAAGGTCAGAGATAAGTAAGTAGATGGGTAGGCCACGATCTACAGTACGTACATTTCTTTTGTAGGGGATCAGTTCAACATAAAGCCTAGGATAGAGAATGGCCTGATGGTGAATGGTGGTGGCGGCGGCGGCCAGGTATAGGCAATGGCAGTTGAATTTTTACTCCTCTTGGAAAGCCAACAGCCCCAGGGCAGAGGAATGAAGCAACCATCACATGAATGTATGTGTATGGCTTCTGCTTTTTCCAGCGAGAGCAAAATATTGAATAAAAAAAGACGCACGGGGAACAATGAAATGTTCTTCTTTTCGCACTTAAAATATGGATTTGAATGTGCAGCAAGGCATGCTATGGTATTTAATTTACACGGAATAATTGACGGCTTCACTGGGTTTTACCTGCTTTTTGTGGGATTTCGTGGCTGTTCTGGAATATTTACACTTTTCCGCTTCTGTTTCCCCCTTCACGGAATAGAGTTGTCATGACAGCTGCAAATGTTGACAATCTATGCGAGTGTGTGTGTATTTTTGTTTCCCCCTCTCTCTAATACTATTACACTAAGTGTACTGTTCGTCCTTTAAAAATGGCGAAGGTTGCTTTCCTTCCTTTCAGTCGGAAAAGGTGCGAGGCATCAACGATAACAGCTNTTTTGTTTCCCCCTCTCTCTAATACTATTACACTAAGTGTACTGTTCGTCCTTTAAAAATGGCGAAGGTTGCTTTCCTTCCTTTCAGTCGGAAAAGGTGCGAGGCATCAACGATAACAGCTACAGAAGAGTCGTGAGTCATACCTTTCAAAAATGAGTAATAATAATGCAACATGGGCAATGACATTTTACTTGACGATTTTCATTTTGCACCTGTCACTTAAAAGCATTGCCTCGCTTAAACAAAAGGAGAGAGCCATTAAATTTGAATTGTGTCTTTATGACTTTACCTCGAGTTTTAAAGGGGATTGTGATATTGCCAATTGTTATTTACCTCTGCAAACGAGTGCCATGAACATGGACACTTTGCACAAATGTGGTAATTGGCGCTAGCAACCCTACTACTACTACATCATGCCTTTGTGTGAAATGGTTCGAGCAAATTATGTACTTCAAGTGGAGTGGAGTCTACCTGATTACTACTACTACATTATGCCTTTGTGTGAAATGGTTCGAGCAAATTATGTACTTCAAGTGGAGTGGAGTCTACCTGAAATACTTTTTATAGGATTTTTAATCCCCTCGCGCGGACTGAACACACCCAAGGTGGCAGGAGGAATGTAGATACACGGCTTGGAAGATGCAGATGTTTAGATGTAGGACATCAAAAACGTAAAATTGAAATTATGATGATACGAAATTCATCATTCATCCTCAACACCATCATCAGTATTATTATCATGGCCACTTTGAGAGGAAGGGAAGTCATTTTATGCTCACAGGAATTCAGCAGAACATGGATAAGCTCGTAGGGGTTACACAAGAGGCAGACAAGTCGTTTCTCACATTCACAAAAAATGGCCAAGATAAAGGCAAGGTTAGGATAAGCTATTACGAGGAGCCTTTTTCTCAAATAATGGCAGGAGAATGACTTCATGTTCTCATTTTTCGCGACAGTAGGGACTTACCTACTTACATGAATTGTCAACAAAACAAATGGACTGCGGAAGAGCTGAGCTGGGCTTTTTTTCGAGAAAGGCCAGAGCAGCAAGAATTATGTCCTTTTTAGTGCTATAGAATGGAATGAAAACGATTTTTTTCTGCCAGCAGTGCATGTATCGAAGATTGAAGGAAGAATCTACAAGAAATGAGAGCTTTTGGTTCGGTACTTCTTACTGACTCCTTTTCGCAGTAATGCACGGTATTCACTACTACTACCTAAAAGCTGTGTGCGTTTCGTATGCAGGGAGGAATTTGCATAGGTGTGAAAATTATGAGTGTGAATGGCTCCACGTTTTATTGATTAGCTCTTCTCAATATTTAGAATACTATTTTTTTAAAAAGTTTATTCACCGGCGTATCGTTTGCATGCTATCAGAGACAAAAAAAAACGAAAATTGTGCAAGAAGAAGGTCGTAAAGTACACGGCGTTTCAAACTCGCCGTTTTGCTACTTGTGAAACCATGCAAATAGTAGGGAAAATTAGTCGGGAGAAGTGGCAAGAGGCATGCATGCAGTCATAAAGGGCAAGACAGAAAAGGGAGAGAAGGAGTTGAGTCATAAAATATGTAAAACGTGGAAGAAGGAAGGAACCATGTCATAAAAAAAATAGTTGCGAATGCGAAAAAAGTACGTTTCTCGTGTTCACGTGACCTCCTCGAAATAAAGGTATTATGACTTGTGTGATGACATTACGATTATTGTTATTTTTATGACTTGTTTTTTTTTGAGCAGGAGAAAAAAAATATGAAAATTAATGTTGATGATGAAAATACATTCGAAACGACTTATCCTTGAGTTAGAGAATGGAATAGACAATGACCTGACTCTGGCTTGACGGGACGACGGCGGAGAATGAAAATGTACGGTGCGAGTACATACATACATACGTGACGTGATCTTCATAATAAATTAAAGAGGCCGTACAACCACATATTACTTGCTTGCTTCATATTGCGCAATAACTTTTTATTACGGGCCCAGACCAACAAGTAAACAATGATTGATTGGTTAATTGAATATAAAAAGGTCTTTTTTGAATGGCTACGGGCAACACGTGAATATTGACATTGGACAAATAGAGCCTAAATTTATAAAGTATTGTGGTCAGTTTTGGTAAAAGGAAAAGTAATGCACTCTAAAAAA
>JAHZMY010002215.1:0-10702 GCA_027743915.1 Seira sanloemensis | reverse complement strand
TCATCCTGCGTAGCCAAATTAGGGTAGACACATTCTTCATTCATAAATAGAATGGGTTTACTGGGTGGTTTCCTTTCAATCAATTTTCATTAAATGAAACTTGCTCAAAATATGAGAATCGATTTCGAATTTGTGTTTTTCTTTCATTTATTAAATATTCATTGACGCAGTTAGTGAATGGAGTTGGTGAATGTCCTGAAATTACGTATTATCGTTAAATGCTTTTAAAAGAATTGAAAGTCACTCTTATGACATTTTATCTATTACTTGGAGAAAATGAAATACAACGGACACATCCGCCAAACTTATTAATTTTGATTGCATATTTTTTAAGGGATAGACAGCTAGTGATAATAACACTGATTTTCCCCTTTAAACCTTCTGCTTCAATTTTTAAAATAAAAACATGTGGCTGATATTTCTCTGAAATTCAACCCTAATTTCTATTTTAGCTTAAAGTTTTAAGGAAACATAAATTGCAATTGTCAGTTTCAGTCAGGTTTGCAGTTTATTTTGTTACTGCAAAAATAAATGAAGCTGCTGGCTTAATGGAATTTGTAATGGCATCAGCATCTTGAATGACTTGCTCCACCCATCTTAAATTCTTGTCCGAGCGGCCTACACTCGAGAGCGACCAATAGCCATTCAAGCAGTTAAGAATGATTGATTGCTTTATTTTCTAGTGAACCTTTATCTCTAGTGAACCGTGCTCTTTTCTCAGCATCGTGCCGTGCTGCACTTGATTCCTTGGCATACAGAATCTGTATTGCATATACGTACATATCTGTACATATTACGAATGTGCATGTAAAAACTTTTTCCATTCAAGCTTTATAGTAGAATGACAATGCTGCATGGAAAGTCAACGGAGGTTTTAATAAATATTTTAATAATAATTAAAGTAGTCAAACACGTATTTTACAAAATTGTCCGTAAAGCACTTGACCGTGACAAAAAGTACAAAATTGATTACTTAATTCTTCAAAAAGTTTCTTGATCTTTGAAAACATTTGCCAACGGAAGAATTTCAAATGCGTTTGTGTAAAAATCTCGTATCGAACAAACTGCTAATTTAGTTTGACAGCTCATCTTTCTTTTGGCATTATATTGTTACGCAAGAAAGAAGCATAAATACTCTCTTCTATAGGTAATGTAAATGCAGAACCCTTCTTCTTTCCTTCTCGCAAAAAAAAACTTGCCTCGAACATTTCTCGTCTGGTTCAATAAAGTGGTTGACTGCGTGGGAAATTACTTAATTGTATATGTGTGTCTTGTGTCTGAATAATCATAGTAATAACGTCTGTTGTACTGCAACGGAGCAGTCTTTCATAAAAACTGCGTAGCCGTTCAAAAAAACTGACTGCTGTAAAATGCTCGTCTTTTATTAACCCTTTCCTTTTGTCTTACACGGTCTCGATGATTACAGGTGGAATGAGAAACTGAAATGTAAACAGTCAATTGGTAGTGCGTTGCCAGTCGCATTAAACTTTTCCGCAGAAATTTATGCAAAATTTATATCACACGCTATATAATGCGTCCGAGCGTTTCATTTAAAAAAAAACGTGTGCATATGTGTATAAAACACTAAAACACGTCTTACTCGGTTCTTTTTGTACCTCAATCTGCCTTCTTGTCAGTTACATTTGGAGCAAAACCCGGTAATTACATTTGGGCAATATAATTGAAGTATGTTTGTTTGAAAGCATCGACTTCCCTTAATAAAGCACACAAGAGTCACACTTGAGCTACTTTGTTAATCACTTGTTGATAAAAAAACGTTTTGCGTAAAAGCTTAAACTGTTTTATATATGCTCTTTCTTCTTCACGGTAAAAGTACATAACTGTTAATTCCTCGCTAGACATTTTTATGATGCGCGTGAAACTTTGCAGCTGTTTTTAAATTTTGGACTATGTAAATGTGGTCAAGCAAAAGCCACTTTGCGTTACGCCTAGTTAATTTCGTGTAAAAAATCTGTTGTAAGTATAAGTAGTAGCACATGCATAGTTCATCTCATAGGTTTGGACGAATTCGAATTTCAGGTGTGCGCTTATGTGCGCATCCGAGAAAAGACGCGCGTTTTCTGTTAGAAACGTTGCTGTATGAAAAAACTGCAAGTCCGCGTCTTCAAACAAATCTTTTTAAAAAATGAGCAAAAAATTACTTTGGATTAATACAAGAATGTTCCATTTTCCCAACTCGAGTTTCAGAACAAGTTTTGTATTGTTTTATGATGGCATTCAACATTCAATGTTTCACTGTGGAACCCTTTTAACTATTGGCTCTTGGACAAATGCATAATCCACGTTAAACGTTTCCCTATAACCGTTTATTATTATATGAAGTTAACTCGATTTTTATAGTCGTTTTATTACGTGTATCGTAACATAAAAGCTAAAGATGAAACACTCTCGTCTTGCACCATATAAAAAATCTATGCATGCTCACATCCAGTGTAAATGGGAAAGGTAAGTCCTATATATTAAAAGATCATGCATAGAACACATATACACACACACGACCGAATTTTACCAATACGAATAGATTTTTTTATGGTGTGGTGATATATAGAGTCGTTAAGATCGTAAGTATCGTATGTGAGGAGGCTGTTGTTTTAATAAAAGAATCTATATATTAATGTTATAGGCCTACATATGCTAGAGTGCATAGTTATATGTACATAGATACATGCAATATTCTGTATGAGAATATAATAGAAAAATAAGCCATCAATAGTTGAAATACGAGATCTAGTAAAAAAGACACATCCACAAAAAAAAACTTTCTGTGGAAAAAGGGTTTTATTGCGGTATTAACCTATCTCTATTTCATAGGTATACGTGAGGAGAGTGTTTTCAGGGTCTAGACTAAGGCTAGACTATAAAACGTTGTAAATTAAGGTATTTATTTAGCACTACTGCGTAAGAATAAAAAAATGCATTCTCCTACAAGAAGCTGTATAATATGGTCTTTAGCCTTATGAGTGTTTTATGTGATAATGTTTTGTTTTCGTTTGGGTAGGTCACTGCTCGCCGATGCACAATTTTTATGACGACGAAATAGACACTTTAATTTTTTACTGTTTCAAGGTTAAAGTTGTTAGTAAAAGTAGTGTCGTGTTTCGTTCTCAAATGCCTTGTGTGTGTGATCAATGGAACTTGCTCGAGCCTCATTTTCAGAGACTGTAGAAGAAGTAGAAGCACTGAAATGACGAAAATAATGTAAATACATATACACAAGCTTTTGCAAAGTCTCTTGAAAGGGTGTACTGCTCTTTATTTCATGACTTCCTAAGATTGAAAGCAGGAGATTAAAAGAATTGAATTGTGATTACAGTGAGCTTGCAAAAATATGTACACCAAGTATATCATATTATAGATTATTAAATTTGAACATGTACATCTTAAGTATATACTTTTTTTGTTGTTGTACTATTTCGTGACGAATGCCATGAGAAAATGTTTTTATGGATTTTTCAACATCATCATATTTCACAGGATTAGTTCTTTTTTTCAAAGCTTAATTTAAACTTGGGATAAGATTACTCATGAAATTATTGCCATATTTAGACTGAATTAGGGTATCATCGGTGATAATCAGAGACACATTGTCGACTCTGCCAGTGGCAAAGTCACGTTTCATTTTAATCTAGAAATGGTAGTGAGCTTTATGGTAAACTGTGATTTTCATAGTCTTTCATTAAGTTCTTACAATTGCAAGCTCAGCTTATTATATAGTACATACTTAGCTTGGAACCGTGTGCTCATGAATCAGGATGTGAAAATAATTTTTAACGGTAGGATAAGCTGAAGAATTATTGCTCCCGTTTCCTTCCTTTCCTTCATCGTTTATAGACTCCATCAATTTCAATATAAATACACTATATTTACTAATAAATGAGAAACAATGCCTGAGAAATGAAAAATAAATCTGTTTAGAGACCTACCTGTTGAAAGGTGAAACGACTGATTCTATTCGCAAAAATATCGCTAATAACATCAAGCCCCATTATCTTCTCATTATTCAATGATATAAATTTACGCTTTATAAAATGGCAATAGATTTAAACCTGTTAACCCGTTCAAGCCAGCCTTTCTTCTATACAAAGTATATCGTAATTACTTTATTAATAATTTTTTACAGTTCTCTTTCTCTCGCCATAAAAAATCCTTTTCTAGTTTTCATTCAAATGGCTTAATACACCACAAGTTGCATACACGTACATAGAAATCTCCGGTATATTTACCATTTTAAAAAGAGATAAACACTTTTGAAAATTACACGGTGCTCGCCACTCGTGAGAGTAGTGGCGGGCATTCNTCTCCGGTATATTTACCATTTTAAAAAGAGATAAACACTTTTGAAAATTACACGGTGCTCGCCACTCGTGAGAGTAGTGGCGGGCATTCTCCCTCTTCTTAATTATATACCTAAATACGTGCACACAACTCTTTTTTCGCGATGCCGTAGTAAAATAATATAGAGGTTTTTTGTTTGCATTTCATTTACACTTCAGTTAAGTACTTAATAATAAAATGATATAATAAAAGCATGAAATCACATTTTTACGTTGAAAAGATACTCCTACTTGAATAACAACGTGGTGTAATAAAACTTTTACCTACGTACATGGAGAAGAAGAAGAAAATGAAGGCAGGTCTCTCTCTCTCTCTGGCTTCTTTTTAATTGATCTCGTGAGTAGCTTGTATTATATTATCCCTTAAAAAAGTCGTAAACACGTGGTAATAAACATTTACGTACGAATATGTGGCGTACTTATATATATTCGCTCACTTGATTTGCCTTAGTTACAGATAGAAAAAAATTATACGCATGTGCAACGAGCATAATTTTATTTTCATCGCTGTATCAGCTTTCATTACTGTATCACCATAAGGAGATTCCTAATNCGCATGTGCAACGAGCATAATTTTATTTTCATCGCTGTATCAGCTTTCATTACTGTATCACCATAAGGAGATTCCTAATTAATTAGTTTAGCAGTTTTATATTCAAATAACTTTGTGGGAAGTTTTTTTTTCTGTGAGACGAGAGCTGTATACATATCGACGTGTTTATGATTACTTTTATTAGATTTTTATGCTAATCGTACAGTTATCGCAGTTGAGCTACTTGATTCACTGGGTATAAGTCATCATCATCTCCGCCGTAGGTAGTTTATCACCATTGAATATAAATTTTTTAATGGGATTATTATTTATCGAAATCGAATCAAGAATGAAAAAGAAGAAGCCAATCAAATGGGCTAAAAAGTCATCAAATTAGGGAGCACAAGAATTCAATAATGGTACATAGTATCAGTCTAATGAAACAAGGTACATAATTAAAATATTAGTTTTTAATTTATTGGTAATAAATTGAACACCTAAATTACACGGAGTTGGCTCACCCAGCTCAAGTTTTACAAGTGGAATAACGATGCTTTCTCGAGTTAAAAGTAATCACAGCGCATTGTGTGTCATTGAATATAAATTTTTTAATGGGATTATTATTTATCGAAATCGAATCAAGAATGAAAAAGAAGAAGCCAATCAAATGGGCTAAAAAGTCATCAAATTAAGGAGCACAAGAATTCAATAATGGTACATAGTATCAGTCTACAATGAAACAAGGCACATAATTAAAATATTAGTTTTTAATTTATTGGTAATAAATTGAACACCTAAATTACATGGAGTTGGCTCACCCAGCTCAAGTTTTACAAGTGGAATAACGATGCTTTCTCGAGTTAAAAGTAATCACAGCGCATTGTGTGGGCTGCGAAAAAGCGGCATCATAAATTACTCCTTTTCAACAAAATATTCATCAAGCCTAGTTCATTTACAGCAACTCAATTAATACACACTTGAACTTTTTTTTGTATTATCATCATGTTTTAATTGAAATAAAAGAGGGAGAAATTGCCCTTTTAGAGTCGTTTATATTAATGCTCTTGACTCTTGAAGATTCCCACAAGATGTTCATATACAATATGTACTTAAATGTAGTACGTGGCTATGGCTTGTCTAGCGTGAAATTAAATCGCCGAAGGTGAAGTACAGTCGTTTTGTGTACCTTGAAATTATTCTGTCAATCACGTACCGTTCCATCCAGGAGATAGCCGTCTATTTTCACGCCCTTGAATCGTGGTCTTTCAATTTATCTGCCTTTTACCGTTTATCTAGATTACGTAGTCTAAAATTGCGTTCAACTAAAGCTATACTTTTGCATGTATTGTTTCATTTTGCTAGTTTTGTACATATTTTGTCGGAGTAGGTAACATCAAACAAAGGTTCAAATATCTTTTTTTACGGTTTCTAGATTAAATTGTTTGTAAATTAGAAGTCTAAATTAATTTTAATTACACTGTTAGAGCGGTAGTAGATGTATGGGGTTTTCTAATTTCTTTCCTTTAACATTTTCATTAATAGTTAAAATATTTCCCCTTTTTAAAAGAAAATTTGACCCTAGATAAACTAATTAGTTAGAATTTAGTGTAAATCTCGCATATAAAATAAATTCTGCTTTAGAGGGTTAAGAAAATATGGTGGTGTCAGTTGCTGGTTAACCTATACGAATTTTTTGATGGTTCAATGGGACAAGATATGTGCACAAGCCTAGTTTTTAACTGCTACACTTTCAAGTGCACAATTGTTGCACTTCCTCCGTATTAAAAATGACTATATGTCTATATGCTCATCCTGCTCATTACTAAAAATTGTTTATGCGTACAATGCACAAATGTGAAAAAGTGCAGTAAAGAGAGTAATTAGCTAGAAATAATCCCATTGTAATCCTTTTTACGTGAACACTGTGTGAAAACAAAAATGAGAAATGCATCTTCCTAAATAAAAATTAATGTGCATCATGTCATAAATATGTATTTTTTCTTTTAACATCAGTAATGCACTACATGAGTTTGCTCCAAGCGATGGCTTGTGAAACTTGAGCCGGTTTCATCTCAAGCTTTGCTCTGTTGCTTTAGTTGTACAATGTCGAAGGTAGTAGTAGTACAAAGCATTTAATTAGCTAAACTTCCGGCCGACCCAACTGTGTTATTTTGATATGACGGAACTCGGTTTCTGCCGGCGGCAATCAATTTTTCCTGGCAGTCCGCAACAAGCCCCTGATCGACTAAAACAAGTCAACTTTCTTACATGTACATATGTACGTAAGCTTCTATATTTATTGTTAGTGGATGTTGTGGGTAGGTATTTACGCATAAGCACAAAAGCATGTGAAAATACCGGTCAAGGATATTGACTGTGGTGTTTCGGAACTTATGGAAATTAGCATGCTTACGCACCATAAACTGTAGCAGGTTGAAGCGGGGAACGAAAAAATTGCATGACTAGTTCATTTAGGATTGTAACTCGGTCAAAGAAAATATATGATGATAATGAAGTAAAAATGCGCCTTAATAACACAGCGTCCTAGTTCATTTAGGATTGTAACTCGGTCAAAGAAAATATATGATGATAATGAAGTTAAAATGCGCCTTAATAACACAGCGTCCACGCACAATACAAAGTCGTATTTAAAACTTGGTCGCCATCTACCTTTTAAAAACACTGTCGGGGTTTCCCCAAATATTGAACCAAAGGTCTACTATTAATATAGTACATCACAATTTTGCGAACATTTTTGCGAAAAGAAAACGCTGTTTGTAACTAAACCTTCAGAAATAGTCTAATATTTAAGCCTGCTACTCCCCGAAACCCTAGAAACTTTGCAGTAAATTTTGATTGTAGGATGGCATGTGAATTTTGTTCCTTGGGGGGTTTTACGGTGAATAATTGCTTACAGTGCCGTTACTCTTGGCATTCATTTGTGAGGAACTAGCAGCTGCAAATTTTGATGACTCGCATAGATTAGTGCACCGGCTTTCCCCATATTTTGTCAAATGAACGTTTTTAAATACTTTTTGATTGTGGTTACAACTGCAACGTACAACATCCGGAATCCTAGAATAAGGGATACACTTCCAATGGAACCAATCATTTTCTGACACCACGTTTGTAAATGTAGTCGATCTCTGTACGTCTAAATGCTAAACCTCTTAAATGTGTGCATCCTCTTTCCCAAAAAGTCTATATAATTGATGATACCAAATCCCATTTCAGGCTCATTTTGCTCTCTGTTTGATCCATGCAAATATGGCATTTCTCACGTAGATAGTGTCTCAGCAGGGAAAATCCGTGATGCCGCTGTGTTCACCAAATACTCCCAAAAAAATCTGCAGTGGTGGGTGAAACGATCCACCTACTTATGCAAACACTGTCATGATTGCTTGCCTTCCTCCATTCGCAGCTAGTAGGAGGGAAACTTTGGCTTGAACCTCATTTCAAACAAGCTGCTATAGATAGTATGGAAAAAGCAGCAAAATGTGTCTATCGCTTTGACTCCTCTAGATATTCATGGTTTGGTAAACAAAAAATAAATCTTGATCCATGCAAATATGGCATTTCTCACGTAGATAGTGTCTCAGCAGGGAAAATCCGTGATGCCGCTGTCTTTCCAAAATACTCCCAAAAAAATCTGCAGTGGTGGGTGAAACGATCCACCTACTTATGCAAACACTGTCATGATTGCTTGCCTTCCTCCATTCGCAGCTAGTAGTAGGAGGGAAACTTTGGCTTGAACCTCATTTCAAACAAGCTGCTATAGATAATATGGAAAAAGCAGCAAAATGTGTCTATCGCTTTGACTCCTCTAGATATTCATGGTTTGGTAAACAAAAAATAAATCCCTTTGGAGTTTCCCCCATAAATACTTGCGTACTCCTGCGGCACTATACATCATCCTGCTCGAAACCAAGCATGAGCTCATCCTCATCCACCTCAATTTCTTAAAATTGAAAAGTTTTTAGCTGATTGGAAAAGTTTTTTTTTGAGAGAGAGGAGGAGGAGGATGGAAGGGAAAAAGAGTCTTCGATTAAAATGAAGCTGTGACACGGAGGCAAAACTTTTTTGCACAGATCGCTTACTTTAGTAAATTACTCTTTTCTGGCAAAATCAGTCATTTTGGACTAATCTCCCTTTGAGACTTCTCAAAATGTTGTAATCTCTGCCAATTTAATTTAAAAGGGGAAATATGACTCACCATAGCAATTGAAATCTGTAGGTGTTTACGTTTGTCCTTTTTGAGACTTTCTTTTGCATCTCAAGTTTAAACAATATGTAAGGCTCAAGTGACCCTTATCCAAAAATTTACTATAGTTTCTACTGCCTCCTTCCACAATCATTTTGGAAACGTGAAAGCGAAAGCAAATGGTGGTATTCCTAATCTAATTCGACTTCTTTAGGAAAAAAATCTGATAGAATTTTCTTTTTCTAAATAGATGCCATTTCTATTTCTGTACTATTTGAGTTCTGGATCAGTTCCCCAGAAGGAGACATTCTTCAATCCTCCTTTCCATCAATTTTACCCATCAAACCAAAAACTTTTTCCCACATTTTTTCCCAAAGTTGTGTGTGTGTTCTTCCTCTTCAAAACTCAATTCTATTTCCATTGCATTTTCCTTTTTCTCGACTGCTTAAGCTAGTTGATATATATGTACATTTTGTTGGAAGGAAGGAAGACGATATCTTCAAGCTCATATAACATATCCTCGTCTTTCGCAGTCCCTGTCATATGCAATATGCATGGAAGTAAGTACTTCTGGATTCCACTAATACTTGGACTTTGTCATCCGTCTCTCATGTCATGTTTTCCTCTGTTTCTCAGATACGAAACAATCTTTTTCTCTCTACTACATCTACACACAAGCACACAACTTGGTGACAAGAGAGCGAAGGAAATCGTACTAGTATTCATTGAATTTTCTCTGATTCCTTTTTTTCTGGCTCATATCATATCATATTAGAAAGCCTGTGTGTGTGGATAGATGAGGAGAAAAAAAAGTAGTCCGGAGACAGTCAGAGTAAAGCAGTGGACTTAAGTCGTCATCACGAATTCCTCCGTTTTCGTTATTATTATTATATATTGCATTGCATTTCAACAATCTTCCCATTTTTTTTCCTTTCCATCAAGAAAAAAGATAATACACCTTTAAGAAGACGAAGAAAAACTTTTTGTTGTATCTCGAGAAGCAGCACTATCGCAGACAGCTGAAAATGTACAAGAAAAAAGTATGGAATTTCTGTTTTCTTCTTTTTTTCTCCTTACATTCTTCTACTGATTACAATGGCTTGGATCTTTGAAGCTTAGCTCTTGGGCCTATCTCGTCTCCAAGAAAAATTGAGTTATGGTTGCAAGGAAACATGGACCAACAAAAATACAAGGGAAAGGATCCATGAGTACCGAGCACTTGCCTATTGTTATATATTTATTTCAAGAATGCTACCCACCAAAATGTATGCTATGTGTGCATGTATTACACAGTTCCAAACTGCTAAATTAGTTACTTCCATGACCGCGAAAATATCAAAATATCATTTACAACATGTGAATATCCATTACAATATTGACCCTTTTGATAATTACCGAAATTTCTATGACTATATTCCAAAAACTAATACAATGTGATTGGTACTGTTTGACTGATGAGAATCGATTTTATACATATTTTGCCATCACCCCATAGGTTTTCACTAATGATGCGACATTGTGGAAACAAGAGACTGGTACATACATACAATTGAGTGAAATTACATGGTAAGCCCAACCTTCACACGACACCCCTCATTTCTCAGTATTCCATCG
>JAHZMY010002214.1:0-10897 GCA_027743915.1 Seira sanloemensis | reverse complement strand
CAAAATAGATGTATTCATGGGTACGCGTAATGTGTTGGTAGTAGCAGGTTACTTTTTTTTGCTACACGGATGAATGATTAATGTATCATCTCTCTTTATTTCTCCCTGTATGCCAAAAATCTTCGGGAACCTTTCGTAACACACAACTGAGTCACAAAAGCGTGTCTGGTTTTTGATATGCATGGGAAACGATGAGACTGTCATTTTTTCTGGAGGTATCTCCACATAAATGTGTAAACCTAAAATGTGTGTAAACAGAATTTTCTTTTTAGGTAGTGTGTACAAGACCAGATGGAGAAGAGTGAAACCAAACAACACACACACACACACATTGAAAACGTGTCTCATCATAATAAATGCATGTGTGCGTGCATGGACAAACAAAGAGTAATAACATCACCAGCCAGCTCTAAAACATTGCCACCAACCAACTTTCCTACAAACTTGATCATTTTCATGAAAAGAGCTGAAGGTACAAAGACAGGAGAGGCAAACACAAAACTTGCTTTTAATAGCTGGCGGCTTTATATAAATGGCTTATTTTTTCTCCCTCGCTCCCAGGAGAAATGATGAATGATTCCAATCCGCAGTTTGTGACAGTCATTGTTTCGCTTGGAAACTTTGAAGAAAATTCCGACCTTGAAGAGAGTGCAGATTGATTGGGCTCAATTCCTCCAGAGGACACAGCCAAAGTATCTACAAGAAATGATGTCTCGCAGAAGCTTTATCAAGTACAAAGTCACTTCTGTCTCTCAAAGTGCATGTCTTCATGCAGACTACACATTCTCTGTTAAATTACAAAATGCAAACATTGTGAGAATCTGAATGGAAACAAGCTTAATATTCATAGATATAGCACATGTACAACATCAAAACAAGCCATGTAAAATAATATGGGAAACGAGGAGAGAACAAAGATCATTCATAAAAGTTGACGGAACAACAGGAGCACCAAACCAACTCTGCCGCCGCCACCACCACCACACCGCAAAATTGCTACCAGTGAAGCCAAACCCAGGACAAAAACTTGCATTGTTGCTTAACTGAAATGAAGTGAAACGAGCCAGTGGATTGAAGCAAAAAACAAAAACATCACTCAAATCATTTATTTTGGAACCTGACTTGCCAGTCGCTATCGCTGAGGCATGTTATGACTACAGGATTGTCATGTTCCGTCATATTTATGATGATAATATTAAAGCTCCCTGTCACACACAAACTCACCTACTTCGTATAATGTATGAACCTTTTCGTCTACTCAGCTTTGAAGTACATCATAAAGTCGCGCGGCGGACCATTAATATTTCATGACATTCATAATATTTACCTCAAAATTGTAACTTAAATTAATTTTAACATTGAGAAAACATTTTATACATAAATGTGGTTAAAGAATACTTTCGCCCGATGGCACAATCATCCCCTTAAAACTTTTTGTAAATTGATCAGAATATAAATATGTATAATTAAATGCATACAAGAAAATTCATTTGTCCTTGAAATTGAACTTTGCATTTCTTCCCTGAAGCAAAAAGGGGACTAAAAATAAAATGCGCAAATGAAAGGGAAGTTGAATCGATTTACAGAGTGGCCTGAAGCCACAGGCAATATGTCATGAAAATTTTAACACCCTCTTTTATTCCAGCAAAAATATGTATTTACCACGCAATGCGATCACGTGCACGTTATAAGACCAATGTGTAAGAAATTCTGTGGTGAATAGAAAATACAAAACTTACCAAAAACAACGTTGTTTGTAAAGCTAATATGAATAATATGCACAATGCTCAAAGGCAGAATGATTGCACAAGCTTTTGGATGGACGGGTGTTTGTCATTCTTGAGCTGAAAGAAAATTCCCGAGTGGTGTAATCATTTAATTCAGTCTGAAGAGAGAGAGACCATTTGGTGGACCTTTTCTGTTTCAATGAGGTGTCTCTGGTAGCCCTGCGTAATGTAATATAATACGGTGTAAAGTGAAAGATTGGCTAATACCCCCACACTACACACTCAACCCTTATGTCAAGAGAAGCGAGTGATGCGTAATAACAACTTTGTCTTGATACTTTGATGCCAACGTACTTGGCTGGCATACCTTTCTTCATTCCCCATATAAGCCAACAACAGTCATTCATCTTTTTCCTCTCTGAATAGCGCTTTGTCTCCCATCATTATCATCTTCATCGTCATCATTTGAAGCTGAAAGAGTTTGCTCTTTCTCTCTCTGTCTATCTGTATTTTGTACCAGCATAGAGAAGCAGCTGTCAAAGAGGGATATCCCGCAGAATCCAGGCGCAGTTAAAAATTGCATCCAACTTGAAAAAAACGGAACAAGGAAGAGGAGCTCGAGTTGAGTTTAGTCCTTAACCGATTCATCATTTTACTCTCCATTCAATCGTGATTTGAGTTTTGCTCGGATGCTAATGATGATGGTGGCAGTGGTAGCTGGTTGCGAGCTTATTTGCATTTCAAAAATTATTTCCTTCTCTTGCCAGCATCGGCGGTGTGAGTGCCATTTAGCATAAATAAGTTACACAGATCTGAACAAATCCTTTTAATCGTTTGATACTCTGAAATGAAACGGTAACAGGCCGAGCAATGCTGCAAAAGCTTAAGGGATTTTAAAGTGAAAGGCAAACTCTTCCTCTAAGTGCGAGGTAGTGGGGCTTCTGCAACAAAAACTGCACACAAATTGTTTGCTTACTTGAGAATTCAAAGTAAACTTGCCTTTTCCCAAAGTCAGCCAACCACACCAACTGATGCTCAATGAAGTGGAGTAAAAGTGGAAAAAAGTAAGCTGGTACTGGAATACTAGAAAGCTTCTCTTGCTGTTTACTTGTCTCACACATCCATCTCTTTTGCGAATCGTGTATTTGCCTGAGAAACTTGAAATCCCAGCAAGAGGCAAATAAAAGAATGCAGTGGTTACTGGTAAACGAAATATATATGTTCGCTTAACACGTTGGACAAAATACCGTGCCCGCAAGTGCAGGGCATAAATATGTACATTCGTAAAGTTACCCGCATGATGATGATGGGAGCATTCTGTCTGCCCAAAAGATTTCTGCGTATTTATTTACCGTTTCAATTATACACTACAGCTTCTTTCACTTTTCATTTCATTCACTTGAACTCACACAAACATCGAACCTTCCATTTCTTCCATCTGTGGCCAACAGAATAAATAAAAAGAGGAGAGTTTTGTGAGTAAGCTTGTTGATACATGGATTTAATGATCACCTGAGCCTTGATTTTGAAACCAGCGTGGATGAGATAAATATACACTTTAATAATCCTTGTGCAAACTTGACAATCAAACAAATGAGAGGCAAAATGAAACATATTTCATGTAAGGCTTAAGTCTGCTTCCAGCAACTTGTAAACTTTTAAGTCCAATGTGAGACAATGTTTTTAGCTTCCAGAAATACTCATTAGGAAGGCCTTCGTTTCTATTCACGTTCAGACTGAAACATCAGTATTGCATTTCAAAAGAGTGTGTAAATACAAACTATTAAATTATATTCCTTTTCTAGCACGAATGCTGGCAAATTTTATTATGTATGTCTAAACTTATCACAAGTGTGAGAAAAGACAAAATGTTTTAGCAAATATTGCACTGACTGGAATTAAATATTCTTCAACAACGCAATTTTTCCCTAGAATCAATATTTACAAGAAATATATTCATTGTTGGCATAATGATGATATTGCTTTTATGCTTCTTTCCTAAAGAATGAATTTTAGGACAAGACCTTGAAAATGAGAAGAAGCGGAAGCAACATTACTTTTATGAAATCCGATATTTTTCAAATGAGCCCAGTATGACTACTTGCTGCGAGTAAAACCTCAATAATCTTTCCCATCCTGTAAAAAATGCAATAAGAGGAACTCCAAACACAATGTCTACCGACTTGTGGAGCAGAGTGACAAACAATGAAATAAAGTTTATGATCANGAGTGCCAAACAATGAAATAAAGTTTATGATCAAGGTGCAAACAAGATCATAAAACATCAAATCTTCACACTAAACTTAACTCTCACAATAAATCTGGAACGTTTCCAACCAAGAAACCACCAGTTAACAATGCTACGAGCAAATAAGTGCCGAATGCTCTAAAGCTGATTGAAAAAACCTGGATTTCATTAAAGCACCAACCCTTCTTATTTGGCAAGTAAATAGTTAATAAAAAAGACCGAGCAAATCAATTTTTCCATTGTACATACATAGTAAGACTGAAATGTTTGAGAAAAAATCGAAATCAAATGTCGAGTTTGAGTAAACAAGTCGGAATAGAAAAAAGCCTTATTCCACGCTACTTTTTTCCACTAATAATGAATGGATAAAAAATGCATGAGAAAATCTTTGAAATACCCTTTCTCCTGAACAAATATATGCAAGGCAAGCCCAGGCAAGTGGTAAGGCTTTAAGGCTGCCTAAAAAACTTCGATTTTTCTTCATCATCAATATTTCATGCGTACATAATGTGCGTGTAGTCTTAAGGCAAGCCCAGGCAAGTGGTAAGGCTTTAAGGCTGCCTAAAAAACTTCGATTTTTCTTCATCATCAATATTTCATGCGTACATAATGTGCGTGTAGTCTGTGTGGCTACGAAAAAAAACTTTTTCCTCATTTTAGAATCAATTTATTCGTCAATTTGTGAACAAATCACTTCTTGCCTTCCATTTCTCTCATGCTATTTACAGTCACATAACTTTGATTCGGTGAATAATGAATGAGTACAAGTGGTTAAAGTTTGTATCTACAGTTTCAAAATATTTATGTACTTTCTGTAAAGTCAAAAAATATTGATAAGACAAAACCTGAATATTGAAATCGTAAAAAGTTGTCGGCAAGTTTTTTCATAAACCTTTGGAGATATGTAGCCAATTTACGAATGTGTTAAGTAGCTAAAGAGGTATGATACCATTCAATATTAGGGCAAAAGCAACTTTTTCTACAATGTCTCAACTTTTTTCCCTCCTCGAAATGTTTCACTACTGTTGTTTTGGACTTGTTTCATTGTTCAAAATTATGCATTTTGTGAAAACATTACTAATTTTCTGACAGATTCGAGATTTTCATCGCGGGAGGTCAAACGCTTGATGCTTTTCAATCCAAGTTCAAGTAAGTAATGGGAATGAATACGAAAGTGCGCATAAAAACTTGCAGAAAATGGTGAGACACAGCATGTTCTCTCAAATGATAAGTATCAAAATGTGCTTCAACTTCACATAAAAAGTTCAAAAAATTATCTGGTTTAGTGATGATTTCAACCATTTTATAGTACCAATCTTTGTGCTAGAATGGCTATTATTCAATTTTTTAAAAGTTGAAAACGGGAAACGCAGTACAGTAATCCCATTTTATAACGATCCATGTGAAATATTACCTCTTTTTGAACAGTCCTACTATTAATTGCGTCTTCCTAGAGCGAAATAATCTACATACGTACGTGTAGTTTGGTTAAATGTGCGACATGGCAAGCACAGATTTTTTTATTTTGACAACTTTGGGATAGTAAAAAAGTCGAATAAAATATATACATGCTTCTTAAAATCATGGTCATCTTGAATCTGAAGCATTTTTTGTAAATAACAAAAAAATAAGTTTGAGATAAGGGGCAACAAGATGAGCAGCATGTTTTAGGCAAGACTGTACATGCAACATTCTCTAAAGTAGTTTTTTTAAACCAGAAGACGCTTAAGTGCACATACCGAGTTAGCAACCATTGAAAGAGCTATATTGCCTCAGCTTTATATCATTTTTATAGATTAAGTATAAAACTAATGAATGTAGGGAAAAGAATAATGAGAATTTTTTATTTTGAGTTTATAGACAGATACATCTCTGACAAAATGCTATCAGCAAAGTGAAGAGGATTAATAATGCAGGTATACGCAAAAGAAAAAATATTATGGATTCTCTCTCTCTACTTGACTTGTAAGCCTCGGAGTTATCGTTTTCGTTTGCATCATCATCAGCAAAACTTGATGATGGTAGGATAGTGATAGTACACTTGTTCCGCATCCTTTGCAGAGATGCCCAGGTCCGTAGTTTCACGTAGTACAAGTCATGATTTTATGCGTGTTATGGTAACTATTAAATTTTTTGCAGTATCTAATGCTCTGTCCAAAACCCGAAGAAATGCTTTAAAACCCCAACGTTGTTTTTGATACTGGGTTGACGATGACGATACGACGCTGGAGTGAGGGTAGGAGTAAAGCTGTTGTTTTTTTCGCTACAGAAGATCCTTTCCTGCTTCTGGCTTGATTTGGATCGTTAATTTTTCCTTGTCTACTCTCGACTTTTTTTTCTTTTGTAAGCTCATTATAGGATTGAATTCTCTTTGGAGTTGCCTATATGAAAATAATCGTTGAGAATGTTTTATACTTGTAGTAAATACGAAAAGAAGTCTGGAGAAGTTGGTATAGACGAGTGCATATTATTTGGGAGTAAAACTACCCAAAGTATTTATATTGTGCTCTTAGGAGGATTATACATTTTCCCGAAAAGTTCATGTAAGCATCTCTGATTAAAAACGGCTTTTGTTTTAGAGACTCTTCTCCTGTTCCTTGCATTTCTCAAAACAAATTCTTACCATTATACTTGTCTCTGTGTATAAAAAGCTTGAGAATTTCAATTCATTACAAAGGTCTGAGTAAACTTTCGCAGAGAAATCTAGGGAATGGAAATAATTACTTGTGCGAGTGCTTGTTTTGGAAATGTGTATTTCACCGCAAGTCATTTTCCACGAAGAAAAACTTTCGCCTGAGTGTACGCACTTGTCTTTTACAATTATCCTTGGCAAATTCTCTCTCGAATGTCTTGTTTACTCTCCACTGTGTAAAGATACGACCTCTCCATGGCACGCAAATTAAATGCAAACTCATTGTTCAAATTCATGATGTTCAAAATTCGTGAATATTTACCCTTTTTAAAAGTGTTTATCATTCCTGAGATCTGCAGGATAAAAGCCTGAGTAAGTAATTACTCACATCTTCCTCGGTAAAATGTATCTACATGAGATTACAATACATTGAATACATTGCAATTTTAGAAAATTAACTTCTTTTGCCTCGTCGAGATACCGATAGCTCTTCATTGGGGGGTGAGCAAAGTTGAAATGTAAGTATTATACGCTTCACTCCAATATTACAATAAGAAAACGTTTCATTTTGATAATTAAGATATGAACGTAAGTCATACAATTACAAACAAAAACTAGACTAGAATGTAGTGTTTAGAGAAAAAAAAGTGCGGAGAAAATTACAAGTTTTCATTATAATGGCTTTACCTGCCAGTCAGGTCATTGTGGTTTCTCTGATGATGCCATAAGTAAAAAATCTCATTAATTTAAGTAGATCTCACCTTCACGAACTACAGCAGTCTGATTTTTTTTCTTCATTTTACAACTCAATCAGGGTATGAGAAAAAATCATTTTAACCTTTGCCACGTAAACGAATAAATTCAATTTGAAAGAATGCAAAAGTCTTCGTTGACTCTGAAATTACGACACCGTATCTAACAGGTATAAGTTATTTGCATCTCTACCAAATACATACCCATGGGTCCATGTTGAAGAAAAAACTCATTTTCCTTGCAAAACAGGATGTACATCTTTATTTCATCCTTTTTGTAAGGACACTGTCGATATTTGAGAACAAACAGATTTAAATGATGTGGATATCTCTTCAACAATGACATTACGAATATATGTAGTATAGTAATAGTAGAATATATGTAAGAGAAATGGACCTGTGTATTTACCGCAGGTTTTGGCCAAGCAAATAGCATTAATGACTCAAGCTTGTTTCTCATCTTGCATTACATGACGAGTTAATCGCTTTCCCATAATTTATTAGAGACATTGGAGAAACAGTTGTGCAGAAGTGCAACGTGTCAATCACCCAGACACGGTGAGAAAGACGAAGGAAACTTGCACTGTCATAAAAACCAGAAAACTAATCACTTTTATGCGTCTTCCATTATTTGCATTGGTTACTTGGCATCTTAAACGGCGGGATTCAGTAAGTGTAGTAGGAACATTTTTACACACATAATGGCAATAATTCAGAACAAGTTTGAAGATTTACGATCAAACAAGGCTGTGATTTTGCAAGGGTTTCCATCACATTTACATAGATTAAGATTAGAAATGTCTACATCTCTAGCAATAAAGCCTATATAACTGCAGACAAATGGGTGGATACTCACTTTCCCTTCCAGTTGAGTAGGAACAGGTTAAATCTTTTAGCAAATCCAACTTTGAGTTTTTTTATTACACCAATAAAGCCGATATTTGAGAAGTGCGAAATGGTAAAAAGAAATAGTAACTTTACGGACTTGATAAACACAAATTAGATTATAGCTTTTGGTCTCAGAAAAAATCCTTTTTAAAACGATAGCATATCATCATCTTTCAAAACTGCCAAGTGCAATAAAACTTGTAAAGTTGCCAACACTCACATTTCCTCTTATGACAAGCGACAAGCACAAAAAAGCAACAAAAGTTTTCATGTGTCAGATTTGATCAACAAACAAAACGAAGAGTTATTTTATTGGCATGGATTGGTTTGCATTATTTAGATGAGGTAATAGGATTGCAAAGTATAAGCTTAGCACAAAGGTCCCGTAAATGGTCATCGTTTTCAAAATTCTGCCACCCAAACGTCA
The DNA here is from genome assembly GCA_027743915.1 of Seira sanloemensis. Taxonomy (NCBI): domain Eukaryota; kingdom Metazoa; phylum Arthropoda; class Collembola; order Entomobryomorpha; family Entomobryidae; genus Seira; species Seira sanloemensis. Next base: position 2,223 of record JAHZMY010002214.1, on the reverse strand, counting down.
TTGCATTAAAACTTGCAAGTATGCAATTATTTGGTATTTATATCATCTTATACAAGTGAGAGAAAAGGCAATAATCCTTTTATTTTAGCAAAATTATTAAAATAATAATCTTATGACTGAATCTATGTATAACATTATTCTTATACACGTACATAGAATAAGAAGGGTGTTGTAATTATTCGTGATATGCTAATCGCCCGTCTATTCCAATATGTAATGAATCTTACACGACTCCTATATATCCCTAATTTGCCCCAAGCATTAATTCTTTCAGTCACCTTGTCATCTCTCATTTGCACTATTTCACCTTTTCCTCATTCAAGTTCCTTGAGTTAATTGGAAGAAGAAAAGGGCAATTGTGTGACGAGGCTGAGGGAGAAAAAAATATGTTAGGAGCCAAATAATATAAGTGTTTGGTATATCCCCACCCGTACGTACGGGGTTAAACCATTTTTTTCTCCTTTAGTAATATTTGATTTGTTGTTTTCAACTTCATTAAAAGAGAAAAGCAAGACAAGTTTTCATTCAATTTTAGTACTCTCTCCGAGTCTTTTGCAAAATACACTCGCCTCGCGAATCCTCTGTCTTATAATCAGCATTAAAGTTTCATTAAAAGAGAGAAACAAGACAAGTTTTCATTCAATTTTAGTACTCTCTCCGAGTCTTTTGCAAAATACACTCGCCTCGCGAATCCTCTGTCTTATAATCAGCATTAAAGCTGATTAGCATAAAATCCCAACGTCTATTTAAGTTGAAGTATAATCTAGCTTCAGGCTTTGGCATGCTCTAAATATTCAACCGGAGAGGAATCGATGGAAAAGATTCGTTTTTGCAATTCATCAATCTGCTTCATTACTTTTTTTGTTATTCATGCGAGTTAAATCCACCACAGGATTTTCGGAATCAATGGAGATGGCCAAAGTCAAAAGGAGTTAGTAACAACAGTCTTCAAAAATACCTATAATTTGTATTTCAGAATCACGGCCAGAGGCTAAAAGTTATCAAGGAATCGTTAAAAGTGCAGCATTATTGGCCGGCACCTATTGTTCCCCTATGCAAATACAAACATGCTTTGGCGATTCTTGAATTTATGAATATTAGGTATTAATGATTGAGAGTTTGGAGGTCTTTTACCCCTCTCTAGACTAATTCTTTGAGACATGAATAGAAATGCAGACTGGTTCAGAAGTTCCTTTCATAATCCCAGATCGTTTTCAGTATGCACCTTCCGCTTCACATTTTAAATTATAAGCGCATTATAAACTTGTGGATGCGCTGTTTGAAAGTCAAAGTTTCTTTTCTCGTACTTGTTTTCATGCAGTGCATTCTAATTAAAGTTACGTGTAAATTGGATTAGGCATCTTGCGCATTGTTGTTCTCTGAACCCAAACCAACTCTAACGTGTACGGATCTGGTGTCTTCACATATTCCCCCAATTACTCATCATCATATGCTCTGCTAATAATACTTTCGCACTGTTGTAACCCTTTTTCCAAGAAGTATTTTTTTGGCTTTCGTTTTGAAGTGGAAGAGAAGAAAGTGGAGCCCATTTTTGCCAAACCAAAATCCCAAAGCACCCATCGACTTTTGCTGTGCTTGCTGCTTCTCCACCAGACTTTCACATAAAAATGTTTTATTCGCATTGCAGATGCTTATACTTAATTAGTATCGCCAGTCACCACTCTTCTGTCAGTAATCACTGGAACGGATAATATTCGCTAATGAAAGGTTCTTGTTCATGGACTTGCCAAACAAGAGCAACACAATCTGCACTACACTGAAGCTCACACAATGCTCATGTAAAACAAGATGTGCAATGAGGGTGTCATTTCATTATTACCCATTATTACCAAGTGTTTTATTCTTACAACAAAGTCTGCTTTATATTTTGATATGGGTACATACATACATCCACTCAACTCCTTTATCACCGTTTGCATTACGTGCTACCTTATAAATTGTAATTTTAGCATATTGCTTATATAACTTTGGACTACCAAGCAGAACTAATGATTGTTCGTATAATGTTAAACGCTACTCATTGCAATTCAACTTGAAAGGGCGGCTTTGCTTACTCCTTCGTCTCCTGGTTATTTATGCAGATGTGAAAGATTTTTTTGGAGTAGTTCCTGCGAAAATCCTATAATTACATGTAGTTTTCTTGTCTGTAAATCTTGCTAGATAATTCTCTTCCAGTCTGTGACTATCACGTAAAAGGTAAAA
>JAHZMY010002213.1:0-13074 GCA_027743915.1 Seira sanloemensis | reverse complement strand
TTTATGTAGGTAATGACGCATTTTCCGTGCTACTAAAAATCGCGTGTCACAATTCAAGAACTTACAAATATGATTTAAGGCAAATTTTGTAAGTCCGTGAGCTTCTATTTGAACAAGGCAAGCAGTTTTTTCTGTTTGTTTTTCCTTGTGTTCTTTTCCTTGGGCCAGGTGGAATTGTTGACCTTTAAATGAAATTTTAGAATAAGATGCTAAAAAGTTTTGTCTGCAGCATGTAGGAATTTCTGGAGAGTCAATTATAGTAACTCACTTTATCGTTTCAAGTGAGCGAAGAACACAAATTTCCTTTCAAGCAAAAAAATGAACTTGCGTTTCCTCGAGCCCCAGATGGATAAAAATACTTTTGTCATTTCAAGCACGCATGGAATGTTGGAGCAATTAGACAGGTTTAATTTTTAGCTACAAAAATGTGATTTTTCATTTATCAATTATGAGATCGCAGAGACAGGAAAAACTCGCTGAGGTAGTCAACTGCATCCCAACGTTGCGCTTTCATTTATAAATAGGTTCATTTGAATTACACATGGCATTGTACTGTTTTTTGAACTGCACTCGGCATTAAAGATTTTTTTTGAAAAAAATCAAGAATATATAGCATTAACTCATCTAATGAAGTTTCATAAAAAGAAAAATTTAGCTAAGACTCTAACATGCAGGAAATGCCTGAAATGACAACAGATACATCAACTGCATCCCAACGTTGCGCTTTCATTTATAAATAGGTTCATTTGAATTACACATGGCATTGTACTCTGTTTTTGAACTTACTTGGCAATATAGAAAAACTTTAGAAAAAATCAAGAATATAGCATTAACTCATCATCTAATGAAGTTTCATAAAAAGAAAAATTTAGCTAAGACTCTAACATGCAGGAAATGCCTGAAATGACAACAGATACATAAATATTTTTTGCAAGGATTTTCACATTTCGGATAAATGTTTCATTTGCATATTTATGTATTTTCTCTTGTTGCATCATAAGTTTATTATTATCTCCTCGGGGAATGTAGAAAAGCAATTTAAAATGTAAGCGGATTTTCAAATGAAGCATGTAATTACTTTATCTTAAACTTGAGCACCGCAACTCTTTGCCATTCATTTTTGAGTAATCGTAAATAAAATTAATGTTGTTTTTTACAGGGATTTAAGGAAGCAAACGTGCAATGCCACTGGAATGCGGCGCTGAGTGAAACGTTCCGAAACATACAGTACAAGGGGTACATCGTGCCATCAACCATTCTTGTGGGTGCTCTACCAAAATTTCTTTCCATTTTGAGGACTGCCTGGTCCAGACAGATGCTGAGGAGTCCTGGTGGCTACCGTATTGAGTTTATAGGTAATAAAAGTTTATGAATCAGTGTACAAAAGTATCATGAGATTTTCCATTTGCAAGAAAGACTTTCGTTTTTTACACGACTTCCCCTCCCCCTCTAATTACAGTACAGTAGCTTCCTTTGGGGCAGGCTTTATGTCTTTGTCTGGCTTGCGCCATTGCACTCGAGTGCAATCAAAAGTCGATTCAATGAGATCAAGTTTTTGGCTGATTAGATTGTGAACGTGTTTTGCAATACGGAAAGCGGCAAAGTCTAGCCGCAGACCAAAAGTTTCTTGATTCCTAATCCCTTATCTGTTAAACATATGCCCATTTACATTCCAGCAGTAATTTACTTGTACATACATTGAAGGCTTTCCAGAGTCAAAAATTGATTTATTCACTTTTTAAAGCTATAATATGCTTTGGAAATTAAAGACCCGCTTCAAAATTTAAAAGATAACGATGGCTTTATTTTGAGACTTTATTATGAGAAGCATTTTACAATTGGTATGATTTAACGCTGATTGCAGGTGAAATCGAAGAGGTGATTGCGGATCCCATACAGAAGGGTCAATTCGCGCCGCTGTCCGACTCCTTGTGCTGGGCCATACTTGAGCTTACGTCTTTGGGTCAGTACCGGTACCACAATTTATTTTTGCATACAATTTGCACCTGTAAAACGCTTCCTTTTTGTTTTCCCTTTTGAAGTCGTGATGGGCAAATGCCTACATTATTGTAGCAGGTGACGTGGGTCTTCATTGTTCTCGTAATGCCTATGTTACAGTACTCGCTCAAAGGTGAAAATTTGTTAGGAAAACGTTTAATCCAAAAGAGAAAATGAAGACGAAACTTTGAGAAAGATTTCTTTCTCATGCAAATCTGAGGCAATGTGACATTTATAGCTTAAAGTGAGTTTATGACATAACCTTAAATGGAGTGAACAATGTCTTGTTGAATTTGTTTTGGAAGTCGTTAAAAATTCTCACTTGCTCTGTTTCTCTGATTGAAATCAGCGTAAAATGTTCATATTTCGTTTGAAAGTAAAAGCTGTTACAAAATATAAAGGTTGATTTTAGGGAATGCTCACAAATAACGAACTATAGTTTTCTTTAATAATAATTTTGATACAGATTCAGTTTATTTAGTCTTAATTATGCCAAAAGAGGATATATTCTACTTAGATATTTTAATTAATAAGTCATATCATAATGAAAGCACAATATTTTGACATAATGTATGAAATACTCCTAAAGCTCTGTGTACCAAGCAAATGTGTTAAAAATTCTCACTTGCTCTGTTTCTCTGATTGAAATCAGCGTAAAATGTTCATATTTCGTTTGAAAGTAAAAGCTGTGACAAAATATAAAGGTTGACTTTAGGGAATGCTCACAAATAACGCACTAGTTTTTTTCAATAATAATTTTGATACAAATTCAGTTTATTTAGTCTTAATTATTCCAAAAGAGGATATATTCTACTTAGATATTTTAATTAATAAGTCATATCGTAATGAAAACGCAATATTTTGACATAATGTATGAAATACTCCTAAAGCTCTGTGTACCAAGCAAATGCAAAGTCGTTTCTTCATAAATACTCCGATACGAAAAGGTCTCTTCGTGCAGGAGGACAATTAAAGCTAATTTTTTGAGACAGCGTAAGAGCTTTAAGTTTTTATCCACCCCCATCCCAAAACAGAAGAGAATTCATGCGATTTACACTTTATGACAGCATCCTATCTTTGTCCTGCAACGGCTCACAAGTCTTGTCATATTAATTATGAATTTTCATTGTATTTATTTACATGATTTAATGACAACAGCAAATCATCAGGTTAAATTACTTCACGTGTGCAGGCTTTAGCATTTAACGATACATTGCGCACGTAAAATGTGACAAGATAAGATGCTTTTGAACCTTAAACACATTAAAGTGAGAGTAGAGATATTTTCCCCTTTTGTTAATGAGTTACGACAGGAGAAGGCGAAGTCATCGTAAAAATTCACCCACTTTTTGAAATCACTTCTGATACAAAGTGTAATTTGGCTTGTCACATCTGTTTATTTACATTTTCTAATGAAGAAAACATACCTAAACATCATTTAAATAATAAGACGCCCTAGGGGTGTTGGAGTGTATTGCCTAATGGGATAACAATCCAAATGTGTCATTATAAATAACGTGCAATTGCGAGAATAAAGCACAGATTTGAAGGCACGTTTTTGAGCGAGCGAAATATGTTTTCCCCAGCTATTTATACTGCCTTGTTTGGGAGCAATGACAATACGGAGCAATGAAGCATGAAATAGAAAAAAGTGACCAGAGAGGACGATGTTCCTCTCTTGACGTAATGTGGTTAAGCCGGTTCGCTGCTTCAAAACCGCTAATGTGACTCGATATTGTATAGGGAGTAATGCCCGTGAGCTATGCAAATCAGCTAAGTCCATTTTAAGCTGAAGTTTCAAAGATTTTGTTTTTAATTTTTGAGTGTACTTCTTGGAGGTACCTTACAACATTTTAATGATCACATGAAAGCTATCAATGACCACGGCCACGTGACCACATGAATGTTATACGGAATTCACTAATGATCCAATTTTTTTCAGGTCAAGAAGCTTTCGTTGACTCGATCATGTCCGCGTTGCAGCAAGCTTTCCCCACAATGTCCTGTCCCAGTCGAGAACTCGTCTTCCAAACCTTAGAGAAATTAATAAGGGAACGAAAAGTGTACCAGACTTCACGCGGATATTTCGTCGTCACACCGGACATTTTTCGGTACATGGTGAATGCAAATCTACGCGACTTTGCTTAATAAGGGAACGAAAGGTGTACCAGACTTCACGCGGATATTTCGTCGTCACACCGGACATTTTTCGGTACATGGTGAATGCAAATCTACGCGACTTTGCTGACAATCAAATGAGCCAAAACATGGCTTTGGATGCTCTATTGAGTCCAACCAGTCCAGAAACAGGTACACACCACTGTAACATTTAACAATAGATGTACTGCATAATTTTTGTAATAATGGATTTTCACTTGTGCACGTGCACAAGTAGGTACTCACAAGGAAATGCGCATAAAATAAATTTTCAAAGCTAATGATGCATCTCTTTCTATCTATCTCCTGCATATTTTGCTCCACTACGATAATTTAAAAAATCAATAACAATATATCATTGATGCCTACCACAGACAAATTGAGCTTCTCGCAGAAGTCATGGGACTCTGCGGACCACCAGAACCGGTGTTCAAGCATTTCCACTGGGGAGGACATGATTGAGCTCGCACCGTCTTCACCAAAGCTGAAACGTCATAACTCCTTGAAAATGATTAGACAGCGGGACCTTGCGGTATGGATATTATGAATCAATAAGTTATGGCATCCCAGTAGTGAATGCTAAAGCGTAATGTGACATGAGCACCATATTTCATGCGAGCTTTGAGCCTCGCAAATGATTAATGATCTTGCAATTGATTGTTGGCACTAACACAAACGATTGAAATGTTAAGCGCAATAAATAATTGTCTTAAACAACGACACATTTTTTCAAAAGGTAACGCCAATGACAAGCTCTACAGCAAATAGGCGGTATTCGCTTCGACTTCCCAAGTCAAAATCTGTCGGTAGAATGGACCTAGACGAGGAACCTGCGAAACCTGTGAAGGGCAAAAGTTCAACCATTGAGCATATCTCACGAGCCATGCGGAGCTTGAGAACGGCGACCATTGTGAGCTCTTCAGACTCTGGCGCAGAGTCGGATAAGGTGAAAAAGAGTAAGTAAAAAAACTTTATTTATGACTTCTTCAACCTATGCAAATGAACTTGAAATAGAAGTAGTCGAGCATTGAAAAGGAGTTATCTTTCGAGTCATCACTTTGATCCTCTTTCAAAAGCATGTGAAAGAATGCGAATGCATTATACGATTCATTAAGCCTGAACCAAGTTGCAATGTTTTCTTGAGTGAAAATATGTTGATGACATGAAAAAATTGTGAATGTATTTTTGTAGACAAGTCTTTGTTCAGCAAGTTGTTCCCATTCCGACGCTCAAGCAGTAAAACTCGTAGTGAAAAAATTGATGCGGCAGCAGCAGTAGCAGCCTCTCCTCCCTCAGCATATCCCAGCGGCAGTTCCCCAAATGCTTCAATGAGCTCTCCTCCTACGAAAGGGAAAACATCGTGCGAGAATTCTGAGAATGCGAAAAGTTCCGGTGCCAAGTTCATCTCAACCCAAACGCAAACTTCTAACTCGACTGAGCAGCTTTGTCGTGAGCAAAAGTCGACAGCTCCGTCAACATCCCCGGGACTGGAGAATACCGAGAAGAGTAGTCCTGGGAGAGCTGTGGCCGTTGACTCGACGTCAACTTCCGGAAATTGCGCGGATATCTTGACTCCGTATCTGAATCAGAATCAAGATCAGAATGCAGTGCCTGGGGAATGTTCCCACCATCCCAGGAGCAGTAGTCGGAGGTCAATGTCCATTCTGGATGAGAGTCCCCTCTACGACGTTCTTCACGACGTGCCAAATCATGTGCCAGCAAATTCACATTTGCATCCAAACTTTCAAGTGGGATGCCCAGTTCAGCATCCGACCTTCCCCGGGTACAGGGGGGAAACCAGCAGATGTTCCACTTTATCCAGCCAAATATCAAGTCTTGGTTACGGAAGTCAGGGTCATCCCAGTTTGACCTCAAACTATAGTCCAAATCATCTGGACAGTGGATTGGCATCTAGTTCATACGGCTATTATGGAGGGGATGGCAGCATCCAGAGTCATAGTCCTTGTGGCACCACATCCACTGGAAACGGCTTTCCCCAGCCTGGAAAGCCAAATGTGTACTCATCCCAAAGGTATAAGAACTCGTACGAGTGGTATAAAAGGCGCTATCCCAATTACATTAGCCCGATGGGGAGATCGTCTCCCCTCTACTCTACTCTTACGGCTCCCAGGTCCAGACCTAGATCAAGGCCCACCTACGAATCTCTACTGACGGTCACACCAACTGAAAATGGGAAGGGTAGTAATGGGACTGCCGGGCTTGTGCAAATGTCTCAGAAGCAGAACCAACAAAACACAACTACGGTTACACAGGCGGTTAAATCTACGACGGATATGGAACTGGAGCTGCTCCTTCCTTTGGGTAAGATTATGAAAGCTGCCCTTCAGGCAAAGAAGGACGCCATTAGGGATGCTTGGCTCAAAGATGAGTTGGGCCCAAAGTATGCGCAATATGCAAATAAGAATGAGAACCCAACTCCTCTTCCCGAGGAAGATCAACCAATTAAGGTGAATTTGGACAACACGGGTGCTAAACTACGAGTTGGGGAGCCAAAGACGAAAACGGAAGTGACGACGGTGGTGAATAACAATGGCGTGATTGAGACACATTTTGACTCCCAAAATTCGAACAAGCAGAGACCCCTCTCGGAAATCATATCGCCCATGCATAATACCGTTGAGATTAAGACTTCGGGGGGAGTCACGGACGTGGTGTTGGTCAGTGGCTTGGGTCATGAGACCACGCTTCTTTCCACGAAAGGGAATGACTCGAAAACATTTCGCGGGAATGGAGCAGGTGAGCTTGGAAAGGGATGCAACTCGGTGAAGGATGATGGGGTCAAAGTTTGTTAAGAGGCTCTATTCTAGCCAAACGACCTTTTGATGGACTTACCAAAAGTTGTGAAAATTACGAACGTGCACATCTTCTTAAAATACAAATGCCGCTACTCAATGCAAATATTTTAGGGCAGCATACGGAAGTCTATTAGTTTTGACTTGCTTTCCTTTCTCTCACACTTTTTTTGTAGACCGTTGGTGTTTACGCATTCTTATCATATCAGATTTTTCAAAAATAAACAAAATTAATACCAATATCTCATTTACCAAGTACCAATAATGGCTTCATGAAATAAATTTAAAATTAAAATGTAATCCTGTAGTCGCTATGCGGCAGTTACTGCTTGTCGTTATCTTACAAGTGTATAGATATAGCCTTGTGCGTGAAAACGTATTTGCTAATCGGCTTCATCCTTCATTCTCCAATTTTCATATTTACAGACGACTTTGTCATATTTACACTTTTGCCTGAGTGCAAATTGTAGGCCCATTTTTTGCACTGTGAGGCTGTGAGTGAAGCTCGTAAAAATCTATTTATACACGACTTTTGTGTTACGTAATAACGCAAGAAAAAAGTGAAGTTCACACATTTGTAGAACATGCGTGTTTAACGCATTTTCAAGTAAAAATATACAGCGTTGGATCTTTTCAGTTGTTAGCTAATATAACACTTCAACAGAAATTGTTGAAATGATGATTTGTTAAATGCATTTCAAGGAATTTGGCCGTTTCACACACTTTTGACTTGAATGTTTAACACCCTTTGCCTGAATAAGAACAAAGAAAAGTGTGTTTGTTTGTTTCTAAAATGGAACATTATCTCAAAGATTTTCTAATAACATGGACGAATAAAAGACCCAATAATTTGCAAATGGACGTAAAAAGCTGAAAGAAAATGTACAAAATATTTACAAGCCTTTGGGGCAAATAACACCAAAATCCCTGTAGTAATAATGACATAATGTAAGCACACGCAATATCGTCTAAAAGCCATTTATCCTCCCTCCAAATGTTCAACGAGCTTTGTGGATCAGAATTAGAAATGATCTTTAAAGGACTATCTATACTACACAACTTCGTCTTCTTGTATATACATACAAATACTGGAACAGTGCCAAAAGTTTTTGTAGTTTGCATATTACAATGCGAAACGTGAGCATGATTAATTGTATGATTTTGACTACGCAAGTTTTATAAAAAAAAGGTGCTTACAGTAACTCTAGTTAGGTATTAATTAGCATTGATAATTAATATCACGTACATTTACACAATTTTAATTAAATTATCAACTCCTTTCATTTCAATTATGCAATGAAGTATCGCACTTTTACAATGTCACATTGCCAAACGAACAGTGTTGAACTTGAAACTGAATGTGTCAAAAATAAATCACAGGAGTTTTCCTTTCATTTTTTCTTTAATAATATGCAGAAAGTGTCACTGTTTCTGGTTTAAAAGGATTATTTAATTAATGTTGAAATTGTGTGTGAGGTAATTTTACTATGCTTTATCATAACCCATGTCATTTCTTTTTGCTGCTTATGGAGAATGTTACCATAAACTAATTAATGATCACTTTTACTATGAAATGGGAGGGTGGAAGCACAGCCGCCACTTATGGATTAAAATGACTGGTTCGTATTTATATAATGAAATAAGCCAACATCTCCGCTTCCGGAATATTTGTCTTGTCGTTTAGAGATTTTGACAATTATTGCAACTTTTAGACAAAAAAATGTTTCAGAACTTTATGCCGGATAATTGCATTTGAATATTACTAACTTAGATACATACTAAAATTAGTGTGAACAAATATATTTAACAATTGGTCGTAATATTAATAGTTTAAACCAAAAACAATGCAATGGTTGATATCCAACATGATTTTCTTCTGTTTCGAATGAGATATTTGCTAATTTAAGTCCCATAATAGCAACTCTGCATCCTCCCATTTTGTGTTCGCGGTGACTCAAATCGAATCTTGCATTCCCTTTCCATAAGTCCCTTATATGTGTAGTATGAAAGGTAGCGTTTTCATCTTTCATATTTCTCCTTTCAGAAGCAAGCTGCATTTTATAGGCGCAATTAAAAAATGTAAATTATGAATCGAAATCCTTTTCTTGACGATTATGTTCTCCTTTTTGTAGAGTGAATGATTATGATTATAGCTCATAAAATGAGAGTAAGACTGGTTCTTTCGAAAAAAGTGTATTACTTTAGCATTTTCTGCAATCTATTTTTTAATGTGCCGAGGTAAATGTAAAAAACGAACTTTAAAAATGTAAGACATCATCGAAATAGCCTTTAAGAGTACATACTTTGTTATAAAAAATATTGTATTTATGCTGTACAACTGTAATTGTTATCGTAAACCTAAAAAACTAGATTTTCTCTAATCTTTCGAACGAGATGCATTTTCAAAGTGCAGTAGACGTTGATTGGCATCGCTATGTAATTTCTTTGATAACTTTCTTCAAGTTACAGCTTTTGTCGCATGTCGCGCGGTTTCAGAACATAGAGGATAATAAAAAATGTTGTTGAGATGAAGTTTAGGACTTTATTATGACTTGAAACTGCCTCGCCTTCCTCAGGATGAAGACATTTTTATTGACTTGGGTGAAGTCATTCACGTCCCTTCTAAACTCTAAAAGAAGCCGTTGCAGCTAGCAGCCCCATTTGAAAACTTTTTGGCGTAAAATGGATTGATTGATGTTCTGGAAGTGGACTCTTTTTCACAGAATTGGTGAGTTTGAAACCCACCCAATATTAAAATGTCAAAACCATGCTATTCCCTTTAATTAAGGACCTCATATTCATTGCTTACATCATCATCATCCTCACCTTACATACAAACACATGCTAACTTTTTGCAAATGTTGGAAATGTAGTCCGCAAAAAAAACCTTACGACGCGTGCCGGAGTTTATAATGTTGCTTTTAAAACATGTGCAAATTAAATTGGGATTATCGAGCTTTACATCATTTTAAAGGTGATTTCGGTAATATACAGAATTTTTCAGTACAGGCAAGTAATTACAATGAGGGGGTTAGGACCATTGAAAACGCATATTTGCTGTTGTAACTTAATTAGAGTGAGACTGACATGAAAGAAGAGTTTTATTATTGCATATGCCTATGCTCTCGTTTCCATTCTTTTCTCAGATCAAGATAGAGACAAGTGCATTTTCCGATGCACCCATTTCTACTACGAACTACAATTTGAAAGAACATTTTCTGAGCGGTTGTATCATTTACTTGTGATGTCACGCCGCGTCATCAACATCACCATTTTCATTCATCTCAAGATTTTAAAAATTTTTCTATAATATTGGATACTACAAAATGACTCAAAGACTTACATATATTACGTAACGACACTACAATATAATCGTAAAGCATATGATATCATCCGAAAGGCGCTAGTTAATTGGAGGTGCATTAAACATATGGGCTGGGCTCGCCTTTAACGAGTGCACATTACTGTGCACCATAAAATGAAAATACACATTATTATGACAATTTTTAAAATTAAAGTACACGAAAAAAATACGACATAAATAAATACTGTGCCAATCACTTGCATCGTGTGGGTGTATCGTAAGCATGAGTTGCGGCCTTCAATAAATCATCTCAAATTTAGGGAGACTAACGAGCTTTGAGTCTATTTATGCGTGTGCGTGCATTTTGTCGGGATGAAAAGTGTAAGTAAAAAAGTGGCAAGCTTATCATTTTTAAATGGAGATGTTTTTTGTAATGCGCTCGGTAATAATTAAAACGTATTATCCATTTTCCCCCTATACGCCATTTCAAGCAAAAGCAATGCAATCCACTTATTAATTTCTAATTACACCATATTTGAAAATCCCTTTACAAAAACGTTGTATACCATTATTACTCCAAAGTAGATAAGGATGCAGAGATCTTGAATCTTTATGCAATGAAATGCAACCAAAAAAAATAAGGCAAACAAGATTTTGTACGGTTGAGTTGCTTCACCTGTTCTTTCATTTCAATGGAGAAAAAAAATTGAACGTAGAAAAAGAGTGTTCGACCGCTATTTCTATACTGCCAACTGAGTCAATGGGATTTTTCCTTGTGAGGGCGCATCCGTAATATTAAAAGAGTAAGAACCATGAGTAAACCCAATATCTAAGTATTGGGTAGGTGGAAAAAGATTATGCTTTCCGTTACATTGTCATTTATGAAAGATTCCTGACCAAAAACACAGAAATTATGGTAGTCTTAGCCTTTCTCATTAAAAAAGTAATCAAAGAGCCGGTTATTCTTTCATGATTCGACTGAACTTTTTTTTTATAATTTTATGATCCTCTCGAGGTTTATGGCTAAAATTAGGCATGGCGTAGCGTCCCAGTCCGAGCACTTTTTTTAAATGATGATATTACTCAATTGCAAGTTTTATGGTCTATTGCACTTTAGCATTTTCAATGAATTGAGAGCTCGGATCGTATTTAAATGAAGTAGGCTTAGTGAGAGAGATAAGATTTTTTAGAAGGGTAATAGTATGCGTTAACGGGACTTTTTATTTAAGTCACTGTAATGTATTCTGCAGCATGACTCTGGTATTTTTGCTAAAGACATTGCTTTAGCTCAAAGATAAGAAATCGTCTTTTTTTTCTTTCCAGGATTTGAAGAGTGCAGCCAAAAGTTTGTCGACCTAATTTTTAGAATAGTAATAAAACCTATGTACATATACTAAAGATTGTGTAAAAACTATGCAAAAATATTGTAAATTATATAAATAGCATAAGTATGTTTATATTAAAATAAGCCGCGGATCTGTTTCTCGACTAGAGGTTTACTTTGGGTTATGGAGATGTGAATGTCTTGCGTAAACCAAATTAACCCTTTAACCGCATTTTTTTACCGAAGCTTAGCCTACGGTTAAAATGATCCATTGTATTCAATATAAAATGTAATTTACAACAGTTCATGTTCTTGTTGACGTCGGCTTATTCGATATCGATGTTTAATGTTTATATAAAGCGAATAAAATCGTGTAAACATTTTTTTATTAAATTGAACTCTAATCAACCGTAAAAATGTTATTTACAGAGGAACGCATTCGATGAAATGATCTCACGCATGCTTTTTAAAGGTGTCAAGGTGCAAAACACCCGTTAATCCAAAACTCAAGTAATAAAGATAAATTGGTCATTCTAATCTAGTCTTAATGACCCTCTCACTCAATTTCTATGAAGTGTGAAAACGTCTACGAAGGTAACACAAAACGAAGCATTGGGGATGTGCAAAAATCGTTCATGGAATTTGTCATTCGTCTTCGTCGTCCATTGTCACTTTGCAAAAATTGAGACGAGCTCGAGGTGGCAAAGATAAAATAACGTGTGCAAACAAAAAAGTCACTTTGAATTTGAATGCAAAGTCATACTCATAACCCAAAGCGATATAGAATCTTTCAAAGGGCCATTAACACTCCCAATTTGAGTCTTTCTGCATTTTAGGATCAATTGAGGTACACAATAAAAAATGAAATCAAATACTTTTTCACAAATACTATTACGTTACAACGACTCTTGCTCAATACAGTTGCAAATTCTTTTTGCAACGGTGCTTCTTCTCTCTCAGATGTAGGTCAAATGTGCAGCGGTAGACTATTTTGCATATTATCTGATTTCCACATTGCAAGTGAGTTGTTAGTGCGACTGTCACTATACGAAAAGGATGACACTATCTCTTCGGATCTCACTCAAAACTAAGAGAGAGGTCGGAAATCTTTAATTTGGACGCAAGAGTTTTTGTCACTTGAATAATATCTGTTGAGTAAGGCTGGATCTTTGACTAATCTAATTTGCATATGAAAGGTAGTTCTTGATTCAAGTTTGATTGCTGTGAGATTGTCATGCATATTTTTTCTTGAGGAATTGATAATTTATGGGGAGCATGAGTCATAAATAAATTGATTATCTGTCCAATAAATATTCATAATCTCATTCATTATGCTCAGTGACGATACCCCAGTAGCCAGATTGTGAATGAAATATATCCATCAAATTCCGCCATTTCTTTTTAGTTCAGCTCCTTGAACACACACTTAAGCTTATAACAAGGACCGATAACCGTACCATTCCTAAGAACCGTTCACA
>JAHZMY010002212.1:0-10855 GCA_027743915.1 Seira sanloemensis | reverse complement strand
AAGTGGCCTTTGTTTCTTTGGAACACAAGCTTAGGCTTATTTTCCATGTTTGGATTTTGCAGAACTGCCCCAGAGCTTTGGAACGTACTTCAACAGGAAAATGGACTATTTAGAAGCATTTGTGTCAAGTAATTAAAAAAAATACAATTGAAACTTGTTAACTTAATAGGTGGTTCAAGAGTTGCTAAAAACTGGCATCTTGTTCATTTTTTTTGCAGAGAGGGGATGAATGTCGCCAGCATGTACTGGGGGTAAAGCTAGAGCATTAAAAATATTCAAGGAGTTATTAAAAAGTTCCGGTAATATCATAAGCATTTTTGCAGATTGCTCTTCACACTTTCAAAATTCTGGGAACTTGGAGACACGATCTTTATAGTTTTGAGGAAACGACCACTCATCTTCTTGCAATGGTACCACCATCTTGTCACTCTCTGCGCAGTGTGGACTGCTGGTGAGTTCAGATCCTAAATTTAAAAATAAATTTAAAACGACTTTTGAAAAAGGATTAAAAAATATCGTGCGTTGTCAGTAAATTGTGACTATTTTTAATTGACTTTCAGCACCACTGGTAGAGCCCATTGCGCGTTGGTACGGAATATTAAATTACGGTAACTCGCATGCTTTATAAAAGTTCTCTCACACTTGCTGTCCAAATATTTTAAATAAATTAAAAACGAAATTATTTCTTCATGTAATTTTAGCTGTGCATTCCCTCATGTACCCGTATTTTGGATTAAAGGTATGTCCAACGATTAACACCTTTACTGAGAGTGTACAAATACGGAATTCGATTCATAAAAATCTACTTGTTTGTTTCAGACGATAAATGTAAAAATACCAAGATTTGTGGCTAACCTCATAACTACTTTGCAACTGATTCAAATGATTTTGGGATTTTCTGTGAACATGGCGTCACTCTACCTGCTACGTAAGTCGGTTTCTGAAATCATTTGTAAGGGATACTCTTCCTCGAATTGAGGCAGACTAGTGCACCTACAGTTTCCTGGAATTTTTTTTAGTCTTCTTATACTCACCGAAATGTTTGACTAATCATTTTGCAAATTCGTTGAAATCGATTCATGCGTAATCTTTAATAAGCTGCTTGTTGCAAAATAACACGATGTTAATAATAGTACAAACGAAAAACTGTGCTAGCAGAACACTCTCGCTTAAAATGTGTGGATTTTATAGGTGAGAATTTTTCTCTAAATTTTCACAGGGAGCGGCTACGACTGTGCCCGGTACCCGATCAGTATTAAGGCCTTCAACTTGGTATACGTAGAACACTCTCGCTCAAAATGTGTGGATTTTATAGGTGAGAATTTTTCTCTAAATTTTCACAGGGAGCGGCTACGACTGTGCCCGGTACCCGATCAGTATTAAGGCCTTCAACTTGGTATACGGATCCTTCTTGATATTATTTGGCAAACTCTTTTACGACTCGGTCATCAAGAGTGGGCGCAAGAAGAAGGAGAAGTCAAGCTAGTTTCATTCCTAAAACGCTTAAGCTTCTACTATGTATAATGTTTCATCATTACACTTGTACATGACACAGTGGCAATAATAACGCAATTTTTATACCAAAATTGACAAACTTAAATTTTTGTTTCAATACAACCAACCCTTTATTTTCATGTTTCATGTCGAATCCATCAGAACGGGTACGTGGAAGGAGCAATGTCGTTTAATATTTTCTCACAAAGGTTACCGTAACTTGCTGTAAACCCGAGACTGTTTCTCGGAAAAAAGATAGATTTATTCTTTATGAGCCTAATTCTTGTCCCTTACAATGAACCCGTTAAACAAAAAGGCAATAATACAAGTAGGCATATTTCATGGGCCTTCATACATTCATTTATGATATAGGATGCATCCAACTTCAACTCTAAATTTAACCACAGTTTTGTCCGTTGAACTGTGAACTGACAATGAAACTGATGTAAGTTTAGGGAATATTATTTAAACTCATTCAAACCGAGCACAGCGGAATGGTTTTACATATATTACTATTGCAAAATCGACTACAATCAAATCATTATTTGGATGAAAACCAAAATTGGAGTTTGTGATGAAATCCAGCACAATTATGTATTCACATTATGCTCACATAGTCTCATCTTCACACCGCAGTGATTCGATTACAATTTAATATTTAAATGGAACATACGTCTTGAAAAAGGTTTCATTCTCATTTATCCATTCGTTCAGTTTAAAGAGAATATGTTATGAAATGGGTCTATGTGTATGTGTGCTTCAGATTCTGTCCCAATCCTCAAGTCCCCATTTTTGAGAGAGATAATATAGTACCTGTCATGTCATAAAAAGCGTTTGGTGTAGCCGTCTTAAACGGTTTGTGCAAGGCCTGTGTGAGGACCTGAGCTGAGGCTGAGACTCGAGTGCATTACTCTCGTCCACAGCAGGATGCAAGTCTCAGGATTCGTCCTTAAAATCATAATTCTTTAAGACTGAAAAATATATTCCTCCATTCTCAGTTTCATTAAGCAAGTAAAGGGGAGACAGGATGGTAAAGAGGAGAGTTTGGGGAGACAAAAGCTACAGATAAAATTCAGGTCATGGATTCCACCACATTCATTCCAAACTGAGTCCCCCAAAAAAAAGTCTTTTTATTTTCTATTGATCCTAGTGAAATCCCGAAACCAAAAGTCCTCCATCCATGTAAGTGCTTGGAGTANTTATTTTCTATTGATCCTAGTGAAATCCCGAAACCAAAAGTCCTCCATCCATGTAAGTGCTTGGAGTAAATATACTTATTTACAAAAAAAAATTTATAGCTTTAAGCAACAGGTGTGCTTTAGTGAAATGTTTATGCATCCTTGAAAAAAGTCCTTTTTACCTGATCCTGGAGCACAAACACCTTTCTAATTTTCTATATTTAGCAGTTCCTCTTCATGCATGAAAGTGATGTTTAGAAGTTTTAGTAATGCAACCAGGTAGTCTTGATTGAGACCCCTGACGGAAAAAATACCTTATTCTGTAAAGAGAAGCGCACTTGCTACAACCCTTTAAGTCGGCTGTACGAAATGGGGAAAGAACGAGTTTGCTAATCCTTTATTTTTATTACATTCAAAAAGTTGCTCTGTGGATACTGACGAACGCACCAAGCCATAGATAGCCTATTTTCTTCACTTTTTCCGGTTGAGAAACAACGCTTTGAACTCTTGTACGACATTTTTTTGTGAGAACAGTACTTTCATTCAAAGTTCCTTGTGACGAGAGAAAAAAATGAACCATACGGAGTATACGGAGATGCTGAAGCGTCGTCCCTTTGGATGGGGCTTTGACGAGAGTGGGATTCACAACAGCTATGAATTCGAGAGAATCGACCCGTTCTACTGGAAAGTTAGCATAAATTACAAATAAGTTAGATATTTATTTACTCTGGTACATTTCATGATTCTACAAGTAATAAATTAATCTAATTTAGACTTGGATCGAAGATCAGTGGAAACTGTGCTACTATGTTGGCGCGGTCTACATCATTACCATTTTCGGTCTTCAAGAGTACATGAGAAATCGTCCAGCGTATAAGCTGAGGACGGCGCTGTTCCTGTGGAATCTTGGGAAATGGAATCATTTCCATCATTGGATTCGCTCGAGCAGCGCCCTCTTTCGTTTATTTGCTGACACAACCAGATGGATTTTACAATAGTATATGTGTAAAGTAAGTATTGTAAAAGCTATTTTTTTAAAGAGCTTCATGACTAAAATGTGTGAGCAAATGCATTAATTCATCATTTTCTCCTTGCAGGGAGGCGATCAACGTTCCAAGTCTTTACTGGGGGTGAGTCTGAAATAGACTTTATGTTCAGAAATGATTTTGCGATGATTTTGATCATGATCAGTTATGTAACTTTCTGCTTGGTTATCTCAGGTTAATATTTGCCTTTTCAAAATTCTGGGAACTTGGAGATACGGTCTTTATCGTTTTAAGAAAAAGACCGCTTATATTCCTCCAGTGGTATCATCACTTGGCTACTTTGTGCGTTGTTTGGACTCTGGGTAAGTGCTGGAAATTTAAAAAATGAATAACTGAAAGAAAATGCATGTAGAAGAATGAAATTGTAAAATATATTTTTTCAGCTCCTCTTGTGGAACCCGTTGGGCGTTGGTACGGTGTGCTAAATGCAGGTGTCCACAGTCTAATGTATCCCTATTTTTGTTTGAAGGTAATAAATATTCATGTCGACTATCATTCACATTTAATTGGCTGGAATTTAAAAGAGTGCGTTTTGGGGTATCTTTAGACGATTAACGTGAAAGTGCCCAAAGCTGTGGCTAACCTCATAACTACTTTACAACTGATTCAAATGATCTTGGGATTTTCTGTAAATATGGCGTCACTCTACCTGCTGCGTAAGAAGGATAAATCTTTAGAATTTTTCATCTCAATTTTGAGTAAGATCTCATTTTAAACATTGTAATTGACTTGCAGGAAGTGGTATGGAATGTGCCCGGTATCCAATTAGTATCAAAGCTTTCAATGTCGTCTATGGTGTCCACAGTCTAATGTATCCCTATTTTTGTTTGAAGGTAATAAATATTCATGTCGACTATTATTCACATTCAATTTTGTCTGGACTTTAAAAGAGTGCGTTTTGGGGTATCTTTAGACGATTAACGTAAAAGTGCCCAAAGCTGTGGCTAACCTCATAACTACTTTGCAACTGATTCAAATGATCTTGGGATTTTCTGTAAATATGGCGTCACTCTACCTGCTACGTAAGAAGGATAAATCTTTAGAATTTTTCGTCTCTATTTTGCGTAAGATCTCATTTTTACAAACATTGTAATTGACTTGCAGGAAGTGGTATGGAATGTGCCCGGTATCCAATTAGTATCAAAGCTTTCAATGTCGTCTATGGATCGTTTTTGATTCTGTTTGGAAAACTTTTCTACGACTCGGTCTTGATGAATGGACGTGGTAAAAGGGAGAAGAAAGAGCAGTAGTGGCTTCACAAAGGAAAAATTATGTGCTTTGAAGTATTTTTAGGATGTGGCTGGACCTATCCCGACATTAGTATTATTAAGTGGCGAGGGCATTTTCTTTAGAAATGAAAAGGAAGTGTCAACATTGTAAAACGCATTCGCAATCTTCCTACTAAAATACAATTCAAAAAATGTACTTAAATGTAAGTATGTGTAGGTAGTTAGATTTTTAGCTTTTAAAAAATCTCAGGTTATCCCTAGAAAATAGTGTTAAAAGTAATTCTATAATTTCCTTTCGTTTGCTAATGTTCATTTCCTGTTTTCATTCTGCATCAAATTGTTCTAATTTGAAGTTGGCTCTATCTTTGTACTTCTTGAGCAATTCATTAGTGAGTATGTGCATTTCTAATCACTAATCATAGTCAAAAGAAGTCCAAGATTGAGACACAAAAAACTAACTGATGATTCATTATTTGTGAATATACAAAATATTTACTGTTCACCAAACGATCACTAGTTGTAAAGGATACTTTCTGGAGAATGTTTTAGTGAAAGTATCTTGAACTTGAATTTAAATTTTATGTTGACTTTATATGACTTTTATGTTGAACTTGAGGTTTTAAAACCTATATGGAATGAGAGAGCAGAGAGATGATTAAAAACCATGTTCTAAAGAAATCAGCAGCACCGTCTTTTACATTGAACGTCAACTTCATATACCTACTTTTCATGTCCTAATTTACAGTTACATATGTAAAATCGAGTTTTTGCTCTCTTGCAGGCATTTGAATTAAATAGAAAAATTGAGTAATTTTGCTTGCAAACATTTACAAAGAAATAGTCGCAGCAGGCATATTATGCTTCTTTGCGATTTGATTTACGATTTCACATTTAAATATGCACTATATGACAATCACGTCTACATGCTCGCCCACTACTTCAAATCCTTTGGGGCTATAAACCGTCAAATATTCTCACACTTTTTGAGAATACGAAGCAAAAAATGACTCAGTAATTGGAACGCACAAAATTATGAAAAAAGAAGCGCTTTGTAATAATTAAGTTACAAGCTTGAGAGATGATAAAATATTCAAAAGTTGGGAGATTTGCTCAAATACAGTTGGATTTTTTGCGTCACAAGTGGGCCTGTAATTGGATCTGCTTATGTGCATCTTTTCTGCAGGATTGCTCCTTGCATAGGCTTTTTGCGTAATTATATGCTCATACAAATCACAGAGTTTTCAGCTCCTCTTGATTTCCTCATTAGCCACCAATACCTACGCAGAGTTTTGGTGCAATTTCAAGAGAAGTTTTGATTTGATTAAATGATGGATGACTGATGTACCATAGCAAGTTTTGCGATTGTTCACTCTCGCATTCTTACATTCCCCATACATATTTGAGCAGTAGGAGGCAGTTCTCATAATATCTTCCATCTCGTATCACAATCGAAATCACTTCCGTGTTCTTATTTGCCGTCCTTCCATCCAAATCTAGTGGCAAAATGAACATGTATAAGGCTTCCTTTTGATTTCTCGTGTCTACCGGACCATGCATTTTCATATGAAATATTCAGAATATTTCACCATATCAAAAAAGTTTTCCAGTGATCAAAATGTTTCTCAATCTATTCATTTCACTTTCTCCCCTGAAATGTTCTCCTTTTGTGTGAAACTTTTTTTTGTCTGTCTTCAGGAAATGAGGAAAACTCAATTAAGCAAGAGAAGTTGTTCCATTCTCTGAGCTCACACTACTTGCCCTTCTCTCCAACCCACCTTTTTCTTCCGCACACACCCCACATCACCACCACCACCACCCGTAAACTTGCAGCAGTTCTATAGAATTCATCATTATCATCGTCATCATCATCCTCGTTTTCGAGAAACTCTGAAGCGAAACTTTTCTTCCCGTGATTGCCATCATCATCATCATTTTGATTTTCGTCAATTCTTTTCATAAGATTGAAAGATGTGGCGGGGAGGAGGAGGAGGGCGCAATCTTAAATCCATTGAACTTTTGGGAAACGGAGGAACAGTGTTTCATTTTTGCACTTCGCATCATCACGGCTCTCAAACGTTTGCCTTATGTCGTGTCTTTAAAAAAATCTCTTTATTTTTAGGACCAGGCTTGCCCTAATGACAGCAATATGTTTTGCGAGTGAACTCGACTCTCTATATACATACTAAAAATGTAATAATAATGGAAAAAGTATCTAGCCGGAAAACTAATGGTAGACCTACTTATTCTCCCTCTCTCAGCAGCGTATTTGGGTAAAAAGTGTCTACAGCACCATCGTTGAAATATACACATCATCAGTCTCCTTCTTCCCTTTCCCCACGTCATCTCGGAAATAGCAGCA
This sequence comes from Seira sanloemensis, assembly GCA_027743915.1. Taxonomy (NCBI): domain Eukaryota; kingdom Metazoa; phylum Arthropoda; class Collembola; order Entomobryomorpha; family Entomobryidae; genus Seira; species Seira sanloemensis. The sequence continues at coordinate 3,549 of JAHZMY010002212.1, read as the reverse complement.
TGGCGTGTTCCTGGCTTCCGTGAATTCAATCGCCAATGGCTAGAGCCTGGAAAAAAGTGGGAGCTGAAGACATTTTGAAAAATACAGATGTGAAGGAGTAAGTAGAGGGGAATCATTTTGCCGGATGTCGTTGTCGCCGATCCAATAAGTATATGCTTTCATATGACATGCATGTTATAGATAATATGTCTCCGTCCTCCTGTGCTGGGTCTTTTGTTATTTGCTAAAGAAGTATGACAAAAGCATTTTGTCTTCATCATTTAACACAAAAGGAGATGAATGACATTCCACAGCTGTTTTCTTTTGTTGTCCTGTATCCCCCCAGTAATGGAGAGAGAAAGAAATCCCCAGAGGTAGAGAGAGGTCTTTCTTGAAGTATGCGTCATGCATATGGCTGCCATTAGGGAGCGCAAAAACTTTTTAAGATGAGGTGGCCGTCATCAATCAGCCATGCTGGAAAACATTGTACTTTTTTACAGAAATTTTGAAGATAAATTATGATTACATTGTGGTATATGCATAAATTTATATGTATGTGTGTGCTATGCTTATTTAATTTTGAATAGTTTCTTATGCAAAAATTGCACTAAAAATTAAATTAATAAAATCTTGATGCGAAAAAGTTTTTGAGACGGTATGTTGTCAATAGTCGGATAAGATTTGGGTCGACATTATATTAACACGGTTTTAGTAAGGATTACGGTTAGTAATCGAAAGCTAGAGAATTTTCAATAAAAAGTTATTTTATTAATATCAACCATGAGTTCCATTATCCATTCAAATACAATATATTAACACATATCTTGAGATCGAGACTAACTTTAAACATTTCCAATGCTCTTTTATTTACTAAGCGTTGAAACGATAGACTCATTAGTCAATATCATTACACATTGAGAAACAATTAAGAGGTGCCCATTAGCTCTGTTAATTTAGCCGTAAAATGGAAGATGACGCATTTCCTCGACACAACCGCAATGAATGTACTATAATAAGAGAAATTACGATTTTAGGCTATAGGTAAGTTTTTATAAATATAGGCAAGTATGAACACATTAGTATGCAAACTTACATCCATGAATGAGTTTTGCCATCAATAATATTGACTACTAAAGTCCAAATCGCTATCATTACCATTTTAAATATTTAGTAAATTCCTATGTCAACTTTAAGTAATACATCACTCGCAAACTTAATATGTGCATTAAATTTCTTTGATGACGTAACCTGATGATGCACGCGTTGTGGTTTGGAATTTGGCAACAATTGCTCCAGCATCATAATATCCTATTCGTCACTGGAAGTTTTGCTAACACAACAGCCAGCATATCAAATGAGCTGTGAAAATGTGACTCCTTCATTTAGGTCAGCCGAACAGCATGACATACTCAAGTAATCCCCACGCGCGGAAAATTGGGAAATTCTATCATTTAAGACTATTGGCAGAGATCAGCAAAAATTATCTCAAACATGATTAAATCTGGTAAGTAAATACACACATAAATTAATGTCCCCTTTTGGGTAAACTTTTCTTGGAGGTTGAATTACAGAGATAAAAAAAATTGTACAGGCTTGTTTCCCCTAGTTTTGGATGGGAGCTCTGTACTCAAAAGCTATAAAGTTTGAAATGCCTATTAGAAGAAAACGTAAGGCTCGGCGAAAGGGCCGTAGTCGCGAAACCCGAAAACCGGCAGCAGTAAAAAGAACCTCTTCCGCAGTCTCCGTTCGTAGCTCTTCACATCCTCGACATACGAGGGGCTTCGGCCCCCCGATTCGCCATGTTCATGAGCAAACTCACTACTACAATTACTACAATCTTGCCACCAATAAGCCTCAAACGTACATTGATAGAACGACTCCATCAACCAGTTCTTCAAACTCGATTTGGAAATCGTCAAAAGTTTTGGTTGTCAACCCTGACGATGAAAATGAAGACGGTGAGGTCAACTACATTCGGAGGAGAATCCATAAGTCGAAGCAAATTGTAGTTTTGGAGTCCTTCCGAGATGACTTTGAGGAGATTGAGAGGCAGCTAGCAAACTACCCGAAGGATGATGAAACGGATCGTCAAAGGGCAAAATTAAGAAGATTTGTTGTAGGTAAGTAAAATGCAATTTCTAAAACAAATGAGACGCGTGTGAATAAAGTACCTCAACATTTTTATTTAATCTTTATGTCAGCATGGAAAACAAGCCTTGCATTTCCACACACTCGAATAATCAAGGTTTCAACAGGCATTCCCTTCGAAGCGACTTCACATTGCATGCGCAAACCGAAATGTTGGAAGCGCTGTCGCCGCTGTTTTGCTCGCTGTTCGAGAAGAAGAACAGAAGAGATGTAAGCTTCTTTTAAATTTGATGTGTCCGTTTTCATAATTTTGAAGGACTAATTTTTGTAATTTTGAATTCCTTAAAGAATGGAGGAATTGCACAAGGATAGCATCGAGCGGTTTATGGAGGAAGTGCAATCTTTCAAGGACCTAACGGCAGAGCAAGTCATCTTCCGCAATGATTTGACTCACAAAAAGCTCGACGAAATTGCTCATGATACAAAGAGCGTCGATAAACTTGCTTCAGATGAGATTCACGAGGAGGAGGATGATCTCGAAATTGACATTTGTGTCAATATACCACCTCCTGTTCACATAGAGCACCCTCCCCCCGACCAGTTGGAAATCAAGTTTTCCGAGCTGGAGCTGAGGAAGCATCGTCGTTTCAATTTAAAAGATCGTCTCAAGAAGTCATTGCATTTAGACAAACATTATGAAGAGGAAGAGGAGCACGATTACGAACATGACTACTCCCATAAAAATACTGAAAACCTTTTGCAGCAGGATCATGATCACCATCGGAAGTCAACTAAAAAGGATGCTGGGAATTAGGAGCATTTAAGTTATCATGACCGTGACCTGTGGTTGAAATATGTGCATCTTTTAACTCTTGAAAATCATGTGCATATGTTTCATACGTAAAAGGACAGATATTATCAATCACTGTCAAATTCTCAAGTGTATACTCATAGCATTCGATAAATGTTATATTAATCAGATTACAAACAATTTGTACTTATTTTTTTATTTGTTTGGCAATCCTTGTATTTATTGAATTAGCTATATAGAATATACGGAATAAGCTTCTCATTAGCATCCCAGTGTACGTGCGTAACCTACGATAATGGAAAATACATTCCATGATCAAGAACTGATTTCCAAAAATTGCAGTTCAGGCATTGTCATTGTCATTGTCAGGCATCATCGCCGTTCCCACTCAATTTTTTGTTACAATAATTTATTATAACTTTAGTCTTCAGCGTATGGCTTTTTAAAGCATTCCATTTAAAAATTTTACGTACGCAACATTTTTTTTAGAAAACTTACATTATTTCCGTATTAGCACAGTTTTGGGGTACTATGTTTTTCTCGATTTACTAACAAATAAAATCCCAAACTCAAGGCTATTCACATTCGAGCAAAATCAAGCTCACCGTTTAAAAATCCATTATTATCACACGTGGAATAAAGGGTTAGTTACATTGAATAGGTTCTTATCG
>JAHZMY010002211.1:0-10421 GCA_027743915.1 Seira sanloemensis | reverse complement strand
CTCAGAGGGAAAATACAGGACGTACAAGGTACAGGTCATGAATTGCTTGTACAGATTGTGTTGAGATAGGTCTCACGCTTACTCCCTTCTGCATTTTACTTCATTTACACGAGCTTTAAAAATAAAGTGGAGTAGAATTTTAAAATGCAAACACACGCCCATCATAATTGTCATCTAGATGTGGTACGAACAGATTTCCAATGTTGGCAGCGATAGGTTCGAGACAAAAGTGCAGCACTGCAATTTTGAACTTTCATAATTGGAATTTGATTTATGAATTAATGTAAGAATGGCAGTTCAATTGCTCATTGACTTTAACCATTATAATATAGTCTCGTAACATTCTCATAATTTATAACTTGAGGAAGTTGTTTCACGTTTTCTAATACTTTATTGTTTATTACTTCATACATGATACAACCGTGCCAAAAATCTTGCTTTGAACCTTTCTCAGAAAATAATGATAAATCAAGTTGTCTTTCCAACAGTTTAGTAAATGCCAACATTTTGATAAACACAAAAATATTCTGAAAGACTTTTTTCTAAATTATGCGTGAATATCAAAGTGACTTTTTTGCATTTGGGCCAGTCTACAGATATAAAAAGCCCTCCTCTATAAACGATGAATTAAACGTGAATACAAAAAATGATTATCACAAATGGTTTACTGTGTGCTTAATAATTTGAATGTGGTTTGAATGTTGATCACTGTAAAAATAGCCTTTTATCCACACCAGTGTAATGCACTTTATCTCTCATTATTATTGCACCCATGAAGCATGAATTGTGTTAAAATACTGGAAAAAATTCAATCAGTTTTCACTTAAAGAAATAAGATAGGGTAAAGAGAAACAGTGAAATCGACTTTATGGTAATGATTAAAAACCACAAAATCGGTTCATATCTCGTCTTCTTTTTTTCGAGCCCTCAAACCTTAATCAGTTTGATGGACTCGACTACTGGGCTTAAGGTCAACTCAGCAACATTCATAGTTCCGACAAAACACTTTTTTCTTCGTTTTTTTTTATTTAAAATTAAAAATGATTCGTGTAAGGGAGAATCTTTAGGTCAAAGGGATTCAAAGTCTCGAGATACATTCATAACAAAACATGATCTAAAAGAGAAATTATGCTTGAGCTGCTTTTTTGTAATCTAAAAGCGTACTTGTTGAGCACACGCATAACATCATCATAGATCAAAATCATTTTTATAGAAAAGTAATGGACCAACTGGAGCAAAGTAAAGACTGATTCAGAGTGAAATAAGCCAGATTTGATCCACTTTTAACAGTTGCTTTGCCACAAAAATATGTAAAAAAAAGTCCGGGGATATCTTTTTGGTAAACAAATGAAACGAACGTGGCTATCGACATTATAAAAAATCTCGAAAATAGTGATGGTCATCTCCCTTGAATTTTGATGAGCCATTTTCTATCTGCTCCAGTTACACTTTAGATTATACACGTCGAATATACCTATACTAGGGATGCTCAGGTAATAATAGGAAAAAGTTAAGCATTATTTTCTGAACCCTTTTTCTGGACTTGGCCTACATTATTCAAACCATTTTTTTAAAACTGAGGATCAGTCACAAGAGCAAGATCAAGAGAAAACTCGCGTTCCTCTCACTTCATTTCTAATGATGAGAATATGCCTTGGGAAGCTGATTAACATAAAGGGGACTCATAGCACATGTTCCAATTTTCAAGAAAAAGAGTAAACATTTTGATGAGATGATGATGAAAAGTGTGAACCCTTCTTTCCTCATATTTTCTCGGTCATTGATGAACCTTGGTCATGCCGATGGTAAACTTGGCCTAATGTCCATCACTTTGAGCCAAAGTTTTTGTGGTTCTTCACTCAAGAGAATACCAAAAAAAAGTACTCATAGTTTTGTGTCCCAAAGTTTCTATCATTATTACCATTGCGGATAGGTGCACCAAGAAATGCAAAATGTTTCATCAAAATCCTCCTCCTGCTTTGAAATTTCCAAACAATACAACCTGATCTTGTCTTGTCCTTGCCTTACACATTTTTGTAGGCTACTAGGGAAAAATGAGCAAAGCGAACCAAAAAGTTGTAATTCTATTCTTGCTTTTTTCTAAGGAAGACCAGACTCTGAATTAGTAGGTCAATTATAATTGGAAAGAGCTGGAGTAGCAGCAGCAGCAGCAAGCAGAGGGATGAGTACGAGCCAGGTGATAGATAGACCCTGAAAACGATGTTAAAATGGAACGTGCGTTACACTACAGACATTATTACCCACTTCCCTACCTACCCTTTGCCACTCTCTGCTATACATTCATTCATGCAATTTAGAGGATTATTGCTTGATACAAGATAAAACCTTTGTCCAACTGCCCTTCTTCTCAAAAACGTAGCGGCTTCTTGCTCCGTTTCGTCAAACCTTACTGTCTCAGGCTAAAATACTTGTCATTATTATTGTAAAGGGGCATCAGGGCAAAACTGTAACATGGAGATTGTATTAGTAAGTAGTATTTTTCCATCACAATGGATAGCTAGTAGAAAGCTATAAATATCTTTCAGTCATATGGACTAATTGTATATAACTGACCGATGGACTTTCTTGCAGCAGCAATTCTTATGTACTTTGACACAGTTTTGGCTATATATTACAGCTTTTCTTCATTTGTTTCAATAAAGAGCATAAAGTATTCCACTTATCCTTCCAGGTTCGGTAAAGTTCCTACAGTTCCATTTTTCATTAGATCATGCTAGCATGCTCACATTTTTCTACACACCTGAAGATAATTCGTCATCTTCTCTCTATTCCACAAAAAAATGTAGTGGAAAACTATTAATATATTGTAGTATTTATTTACATACAATACGAAGAGTGTACCATAATTGAATTGGAAAACACGGGGACGAACATCATGCTAATTTACATGCATCACTTGTTCCTCATCATCATGCATATCCACTGTGCACCAAACACACGACAGTGAAGTCTGACTCCAGCAGAAAAAAAGGAAGGCAGGTGTCACGTTGAATGCACGTATCATCGACTTTACTAGCAAAATAGTAGCATTGCAATTGGGGGTTTTTCCTTATTCCGTTAAGTTGAATATCTCCTTTCAATTAAATCTCCAGGGTTGGCTTGAAAAGAGCACATGGAACTTTTACTTTTTCCTTTGTGTTCGACGCGGGCACGAGAGTTGCAGTTCTGGCTCTGGTGGATATTGCTTATTGCTCCTTTAAGTCCCTATAAAATACAACATGTATTGTAAATTTTTCCAAAGCACAATGATTTTTCCACAATCTTGTTGAATATGGATAATAAATTTTATACTTTTGTAGTGTTTTGCCCATTTGCACGTGGTCCATATTATTTTATTAAATTGATTGGAAACAAATAATTGTTTATTTGGTCAAGTAAGGCATTTGTGTGCTTAATTCACGTTGTCTTTGTTTCTTCAGTGGCATTTTAAAGGAGCATGTGAATGAACGCTCTAGATGTATTTGGCGAGTTCATTGTTCATGAAAAATTGCAAAGAACAGGAAGCCTTTACTTGGCTAAATTTCATTTCTTTTCAGGATGCCACAAGCTTTTATCATTCAGGATTGAAATAATTACCATCACGTTGTAATTTCACAGTACGACATGGCATACATTATTGGATCATACAAGATTATGTGTTCCTTCCCGAGGAGCCAAATAGGATATGCATATATTTATTTGCCTGTTGACTTTTGCAATGAGTAAACAATGTCGCCCATCCGCGTGTTAATGTCTTGCTCACGTATGCTTGAAAAAAAAAGTTTATAATATAAATGACGACAAAGCTGCTCACGAGAAGTGCCATGCGACTTTAGAGAAAAATGGAGGAAGTAGTAAAGGAAAATAATAAGTAGTTCGAATGTTTGAATAATAAAAGAAAGGGGAAGTGGAAGAAGGCTAAAGACATGCGTGAAGCCTTATCAACTCATTGTTTTCTTATTACCTGTAGTATAAGAGCCGTGTGATTAGGTGGACATTTTTTGATTACTCGAATGGGTCGTATCTTTAATGTCGCTAGGCCGTTTGTCATGCTCATGCTGACATAATACAAGTACACGAGAAGTAAATTAATATTAAGTTCTTTTTCTCTCATTTCGATACAATAATCTGTGCTAAAAGTGCCTTGAACTCTAGTCTTTTAATGTCCGTATTTGGCTCATATCCCCTGTGCATATCACAGTGACAATTGGCGGCAAACGTAGAGTATGCACAGACTCTGCACCAGTCATCATTATATAATCACTGATGCAGAGATAAATTGATTGTCTTATATACGCAGTGATTACCCACAAGCAACTTTTTCTTCCGTTCATCTTTTGCAGCCTACACGCGTGACGGAAATTCAAGAAGACAAAACTTGTTTTCTTCTTTGGCACTAGTTTGACTAGTTTTATGTTCTACTATGGCGTAATATAGCACTGACCATCGCATCGCATTACAGCTTGCAAAAAATGAATGGATGTGATGCTATCATCAACCAAAAATTACATCACAATCATAGAGCAAAAAACTTGTAGGGCAAGATGCATTTACGATGCAGTAGTCTCAAAATCTGCACACAAAATTACAGCTTTTGTTATAGCGATGAAAAAGGAGACGCGTAGTGGGAATAGTGTATATAATATGTGCACGTATCCACTCACATATTATTTTTTGCTTTTTGGCAGATGCGATAGAATGCATTTCAGCAAACCATTATATCCGTGTTAACATGTGTTCATCACTGATACTGGTAGCTTCTTGTGCCTATCATCTCATTAAGAGATACACTTTCATGTACTTACTTCTCTTTTTTGCTGGGAATAAGATATAAGATTGAGGTACGTTTTAAGGCAATAAAACTTTTGGCGGAAGTAGAAAGGAAAACGAAAATGATCATCTTCACATCCATCGTTTTGATCCGTTAAGACATGGAAAATTGAAAGGAAAATGAGAAAAGGTGGAGTTTATGCTCTATTATTGCGGGACTGTGTGTGAATACTTATCGCTCAACGATAGAAAATGCAAACTTTGAAGAGACAAATATCTAAAAAGGCAATTTGAAATATATTTTATGGGCTCATAAAAAATCCTGAATGAGAAATAATGATTTTGTGCTTTATGAACTTTAAAAATTATGAATTATGTAAGAGGAACTTGGTCAGTAAGGACAAAATAGAAAAAGTTGAATAACCATCTTGAGAGAAGGGGAAGACCTAAACATAATGCGATAATCATCAATTACCGTTGATTGAACATGATTCATGTAGAGGTTATATAGTCTTAAGTAAATACGTTCATTCAACGAGCTTCGAAAAAAATGCATTTTATACTTACATACTTGTTTTTCAAGATTTGCAAAACAAGTTTCTTTCCATTACATCACAGCAAAACAAACGACCGACACATGCATGCATTTTGCAAAAAGGAAGGAAGGAAGTGGATAAGGTGTAGGGTTCATTATACATGAACAGATAAAAAACTTACATTAATGGAGCTGAGATGGCATTCTGATGCATGCTGCATTTTACATACATGCTTTTGAATAACAAAAGTTTGCAAGATGAAGAAAAATATTTTATTTTCATGCAGGTGTAGTGAGGAACGACTGTAAAAAGCCAGAAAAACAATTGCCTACATGAACTTTTAGCGAGCAAACATTTTATAACCTTCTTCCAAGACCTTATATTGGGGCAATGCGAGATGCTGATAGTGCCTTCAGACAGAGCATTTTCAGAGCTCTTTTCATTAAAAAAATTGAATTTGGCTATAACTTCTTAGCATAAGCTCCCATGATTGTATAAACGTGCGTTTAACATTCATCGAAAAACGAATCTCCGTTGGCATTTACGAGCGCATATTTATAAGCTAGTTACTTACTTCACAGCTTTTTTAAAACTAGTCCTTTGACTTGGCTTTGATGGCAAACTTATGTAACGCTTTGTTTAGCGAAAAGGAAAAATCCTATCCTACCACAACTCCAAGTTTTATGCAGAGGACGATGACGACGGGCAATAACACCAGCAGTAGAGAAAAAAACGAGAGCCCAACTAACTTCACTTTTTTACAGTTTATCCAAGAAGCAAATGCATGCACTTTGTATTTACCATTTCTTGAGTATATGAAAAAAAAGCTCTGGGCTTTTTTAACTTCATTTCTTAGCCGTTTTGGCTTGCCTTACCTCTACAATTGAGAGAGTACAATCGCTCGTCTTATAATATGAGCTTCATATATGAATCTAAAGGCGCTCGTATGCGCTCTCTGAAGGCTCTCCTCTCTCTCTCTAGCTTTGTGAAGCTCAATGCTCTCCTCCGTTCACTCACACAATCATAATATGACAACAACAACAACAGAACAGCATGGGAATAAGGCTCAAGCACAGTTTTTACTACGCTCTCTTGTCACATTACACTGTTGCTCTTGCTCGAGTTCACATGTGTGTTCTCGTCACTCTCATTTTTTTCGTCAGAGTCAGAAGAGACTCTCGTGTTCCCCTGATCAATGAGGAATCCTTAAATGAGAGACTTTGCGAAAGGTGTAATATCGGTCTACGAGGAAGTGTGTATTAGTTCATTAATTTGGTAATTAATATCAAAAATATCTTCACACGGAAATTGTTTTCGGAGAGTTCGGAAACAACACTTTTGACTCAGGGAGCGAACAAAAATTTGCCATTGTCATTTGTCAACTTTTCGAGAAAAAAATTGAAAAATTTGGCGAGTGAAGTGAATACCTACTCACTAGCCTAGAGTGTGCAGTCATTACCAAGTACGTATTGGTATACCTAATGTGTACACGAGAAGAGAGAGGTGAAAAGCTCTTCCGGGTTGATTGAGACTCAAGTGAGACACATCCTTGTCTATGTGTATCAGTACATGGCTGCACATCCGAATGGATGCACATGTACTTACACCAACACAATCATCATTAAAAAGTGAATAATTTTTTACCTTCGCCTTGCTGCCTTTCTTATCACAACCCATTCATAGTCTGACAACTTCGTCGCATCTCATCAGGAGGGAGCAAAAAACTGACTTCTTGGATATTTGTTAATGAGAGACATTTTTGAGAAATTAAGTCAATTTCATATTGGCCATTACAGTTCCTACATCAATTTTGAGTAGACGTGATGAAATGTTGAGATTTGTTCAATTTACTACAAATTTTGAAGAGTAAAAAGTGTTGATGGCCAGTAATCGGGGATTATGCATAAAGTCAATCGTTTCAGTTTGTGGAGAAATCGAATAGTCAAATTTTCGCCAAAAATTTGTCACCAGCAACATCATCACCACCGGAAAATTAGCAGTTGTAGGAAAGAACAAGACTCTCCCAACTTTCTTATTTCGTCTTATCGGAGAACTTTTGTGACAAAAAGGCTAAAAACTTTTGATGGCAGGGTGATCTAAGTAGCACGGCTTTGCTTTGGATTTGTTGATGCGGCTTAAATGCAAAAAAATACTCAAGTATATTTTGTAACATCCGTCCACGCTACGAGTTATGCCTGAGCCGGTAGTCAACTGTGTACAGGTTCTTGCAGTGTTTACGTAACGCTCTCCGTGGTTTACATGTGCGCATTATTTGTGAGGATTTGCTAAAAAAAAGTCACCGTTTCGTCAATTTAAAGCCAAATACAAATCGGATGGCATGTTTGCAGTTGACAATTTTTGACATGTGAACTGTTTTGTCAATAGAAAAAAAAAGTCGAAGATAGTGTTTTGTTTGGACAGAGGTACAAGTATTCAGAAAAATAATCAGCACTGCTGTTAAATATCATCTACTCTTTTTTCAACTTCTCGCCCTCTTCATTTCCTTTTGTACACATTTGAACTGAACAAAAAAACGGACCATAAAATCTGTAAACATATAACTGGAGGACTGATATCGTGCTTTTTGTGTGATTTTCTATCTTGTTTACACATTTATTGAAAACCGAAGAGCATAAGCTTAAGTAAGAGGGAGAAAATACCGTTGCATTTTTCTGGGTCAACTTTTTCCCTGTTGAACTGCTGCTGGAAACAAGATTTCTGTTTGACGAAGAAAAAAAAAGTTTTGACTGAGAGAAAAAGGGGTTTATCAATTGGAGCTATTCTTGTACAATCAACTCATCATTATCATCCTCGTCATCCAATCTTTTCCAAAAAAAATCGAACGGTTTTTTCTCTATCGAGTGAATCACCAAAAGAGTTGTATATCCTGTGTTTTGTGTACACATTACAATCACCATTGTATCGTCCAAAGAAGCTTTACTTTTCCACGATTCTCAACAATCAATAAAGTATAAAGAACACCAAGTTAATATTGGCTTCCACCTTGTGATCTTTGAGTAGTTTTTTAAGGAAGTTTTACCCGATTTCTCATATGAATCAATATCGATTTCTGTCGTTAGTGAAATCAGATCGTCAGTAGTTTTAAATGTATATTGTTTCCTTCAAACATCCCAAATCAAATTCAGTGTTATTCTCGTTCGTTTGATTATGTACAAATGTCAAGGAGGAAGCCGCAAGACAGCTCCAACTACCAATTTCTTTTTACTCCTTTCATTTTTACCCATTCACTTTGTCCACGCTCGCGTCGTCGATCCGGCATTATGAAAAAAAGTACAACAAAGGGAAAAAGGTTTCTGAAGAAATGATGAAGATGTAGCGGAAAGGACAGACAAAAAAATCCCTTTTTGCTCGAGAATGGAACGTTTTCCTGTATACAATTTTAAGGAATTCAGAACAGTATTTTTTAAGTTGTGATTACTCTCGAATACGACCGAGTAAATAGAATCTGTTCAAAAACGAACAACTGCAGTCTATTTTTGTACACATTTTTCCCCGGAAAAAAGTCAAAGGGGAAAAATCTACATTAAAAAAGTTTTTTTTTCTTTCGCATATAAATAAATTTAGTTTGCAAAAAATGGAGAAAGGGGCTACATTGACCCTTTCACTTCCATGCAATAACAAAAAGCTGCCAATTCTACTTGAGGCGAGTGCAATCGAAAATGGAGGTGGAGGTGAGTGTTGTTTACACATTTATTTTACACACTTGTCGATTAAAAGAAAATTGTGATTTTTGCGGTGATGCGGATAAGAAACCTTAAGCATTGTCATTTTGTGAAAGGAATCAAAAGGTGATGAAAAAGGTTTAATCTTGAGCTTGATCAAGAGATTGGATTGGAGGTTTTCAATACGTCAGTTGTAATTTAAATGCATCCTGATGTTATCATCATGCTTTCATAGTATTATTTAACTTACCATTAACTCGATCAACCGGAACTGTTGAATTTGCATGAAAAAATGTGGCCATTGTAATGTTGGTTGTGGTTAATCCTTATCCTGTTTTATTGACATGATCATGAGGTTGAGAAAGCATGTAATATAAATTGTCATTCATTTCGCACATTGACCATGATCGTTCAAAAATATTCTTTGAAAATTTGTCTCTTTTTTTACATATATTTTCAATGGCAAATGGTATATGGAACGCAGAAAATTTCATTTCAAGAGTACGGCCTTGCTTAATCCACTGTCTCATGCATGTTCCAATTGAGTTTTTAATGAAGCCCAATCGTTTCTCACTCTCTCTCACTCGGACAGCTTCCCAAGCTTTTTGAAAAGCTATATGGAATGTATGAACGTAGCATGGTCTCAAACTTTCGTAAGCTTATAATTTTGAAAAGAGGTATGTATGAGGAAGTTTAGGAAGACGACATTTTCACCACGATGACAACAACTCATTTTTTTTGCAAAATCCCTCAGCTTGAGCAAGATTTCGCAACGGTAAAATAAGATGTAACCCAGCTTCAATATTACGATCTTAATCTTAGGGCAAGGTGAAACAAAATGTAAAGTTCAATGTTAGACTGTTTCGTTTAGGGCAGACTGAATCACATTCATTTTCACACATTTCCTATTCACGAAATCATTGTGGAGCATGGGTAATATATGCAGCTTAATAATGAAATACTGTTAGTCTCAGAGAAATTGTGACAGGCTGCAGGTTTTTGTCTCCAAAAGTAGGATACGTATCCTGTCCTGCCTGCTCCCTTATTAAAACAACTGTTTTCAGCTGAGATTCTGACCTACAACAAAAATGCTGCCTTGTTCTTAATGCAATAAAAATTGGACATCATCAGCTCAGAGAGAGAGAGAGAGAGAAAAAAAGTCCTGCTATTCAAGCCATTCTCCATAGATATTGAAATGCGTAAATGTAAACTGAACTCTTGACTAACGTGTAGGCATTTATCGTACACATTCAATTTTCATAATGCGTGGGTTCATTATATGAAATGTACCACACTCTCATTTCTCATCGTCATCATCATCATCATCATCACCGTCAATAGCGTTTTTACAGAGTAGACATGTAACGGTTCCAGGAGAAAGAAAAAGTAGGCCAGCGGTGTAAAGGACTTTTCTGGTTGCATGCATGCATAT
>JAHZMY010002210.1:0-10505 GCA_027743915.1 Seira sanloemensis | reverse complement strand
GTTACGCCTAGTGAAGTAATCTAATATATATAAAAGTTGAAGATATTCACACAACTGTGGAGAGTATTTACCCCATGATAAAAAGGTTCGTGGAAGAGAGCGCACGTTTTTATTCGAGAGGCCAAAAATAGAGTTGAGAAGAAGTCTCCCGCATTTTCCAATGCTATCGTGCAGATTCCTCCCTTCTTCCAGAAATATCAAATTTTGTTGCAACTCGACTTGCCACATAAATTATGTAGAGGGATTAAAGATACATCTTATTCTGGCACGGAAATACATGTAATTTAAATCATTTTAGATCTCAAACGCATGATGCTATTATTAAAATCATCTCTCATTCCATCTTCAAAAAAATTAGACAAGCATGGCTTTTCATTAAGGGGATGCTTGAAAAGGCTTGAGGAAAGGATTAAGGTGACCCACTTCAATCTGGAGATGACGGCCAGTAAAAAAAGAGAGGAAATTGAGTGAAGTGTGTGTGTACCTATGCGAATCTTGATCTTGATAAGATGAAGCTTTGTCCCACTAAAACAAACATCTTTCTCCTCGCGTAATCTGGAAGATCAAGGCGACGATGTGATTCTAGCCTTATACCATTACTTAACTTGCGTTATCTCTCTCTTGAGAATTCTCCCCCAACGCTTGAAATGAAATCCCTTTTTAGACACTTTAATTAAATAGTTTGGCTGACGAGCAGTAGTAGTGATGTGCGTAGTCCGTCATGTGGAATTCGCAAATAAAGAAGAATTCATTAAGATTGATGCAACATAATGAAAGTACAGCCTTTCCATCATCTTATTTTCAAAGTTGCACAAAAGTATATACTTACAAGTGGCCGTGTGATAATGAAGCTCGTATTGTGCCTTTCTCTCAGCCGTTTCGCACTCGCAAAGAAAGCACTGTTCATTATCGCTCTAATTATATTTTCCGAGTGCGTCCTTGGAGCCAAAGTATTGTGAGCAGGCAAAGGATTTCCAAAGTGAATCAAGAAGTTGGGAAGAAAGTGGAGGCAACACTTATACAAAGTGACAGAGCAACACGAAGAAATATGCTCTCATGAAACAAAATCAGTCTGCAACGGTATCCTAGACCATCACCACCACTCATTGCTCAAATAAAGTCATGAATCTTTCTCCATTTTCACTCTATTAAAAGTGGCAGATTTACTTCTCGGGTAACGTGCAAAGTGCTGCTGCCCTAATTCTCATGCATTTATTCATACCACCATGCTTAAAATACATTTTTGGAGGAGTAAACAACCATATTTATTAGTGCCTTTCGTTCTACTCACGTGTCATGAGAGTATCAACAGCCCACAAGAGGAAACATGGAAATAATGGATTAGAAGGGGTAATATGAGGAGAGCACTGGTAGACTTGGCCCAAAGAGCTGCTACTGTTTTTCTCAAACATGTTTATATGGCTATTTAATTTCGTGAGCATGCACTCGTTAGATAAAAGAAAAAGGACTCGAGTATCAGTCCAATTCTTGTTTTACGAAAAAAACTACGCGTACATACATATTTAGGTTGAGATATTTTTTT
The DNA here is from genome assembly GCA_027743915.1 of Seira sanloemensis. Taxonomy (NCBI): domain Eukaryota; kingdom Metazoa; phylum Arthropoda; class Collembola; order Entomobryomorpha; family Entomobryidae; genus Seira; species Seira sanloemensis. Next base: position 8,962 of record JAHZMY010002210.1, on the reverse strand, counting down.
GCGGAGGAAATGACGAGTGATGATGACAATGAAATTTGATACGAAAAGTATTTACTTCTCTGCGTTGAAATGATAAAAAAAGTGTAAAACTATCCACATCCTTGTTGCTGAGCCATCGAGCTTGAGTGGAAGGGTGAAGTGGATTCCCCCTTTAAATACATATATGTATCTTATTATAGCTTTCTGAATGCCGCATTGTCTCAGCCTTTTTGAGGCATAACGGATTAGAAGGTTTGGGTGAAGTTGACACATTGCTATCTCAAGTATACTTTCACTTCCTTCCTTGAGAAGGAAAGACGCTTTTGTTGCAGAGTGGATGTAATGTCTAGTTAATAAATAAATTGGATATAAACAAAGCATGCCGTAGATATAACTGAATGATTTATGGGAGACTGAGTCTTTGAAAGGAGATCAAGTGAAGACTTGTGTAAGCCTACGTGAAAGGTGAAAGTTTCCGGTGCTTATGCATGGAACAAGGGAAAGGGATAATCATACCACAGAAAATGCAATTGATTGAAGATGTGACATGCCTTACTTACGATTACGAGATATGGATGTAAGTAGGAGACACTTCTTTTTTGATGGCTAAAGGAAACAAAAAGACGAAGAAAAAAGTTTTATTTGGCATTTTTAGAACCGACTTCCTTAAGCACACACACAGCTTTCTTTTGTGCTTGTTCATGTAGAGATTTCTCTGGAATCGGCTACTGTGGAAAAATGTTGAGGTAAGGCAAGAAAGCATGTCGACTGAAAGTTTTATGTTGTTGGTCGGCTTCCGCTGGTCCCGCAGGAAGGACAATGAAGGAATCATGAAAATGTGATTAGGATGGCCTTCATCATAAAAAATTGAGAGGAAACACATATGTTTCGCCCACGTGACTTACATGATAAGAACGCTGAAGAAGTCCTTCGTCAGATAAAGGTGACCTTAAACGGGGAGTGCAATGTCGACTTCAACCTCAATGACCAACCTTTCTTTTTGACATATGGCTTATATGTATGTACTTTTATTAGAGTGTTTCAATCGTGATTGGGATTTCTATTACATCCACATTATGCACCTTTTTTTAAACTCACACTTCACAGAAAATGTAGAATCCAAAAGGCAGGCAGTTGAAAATGATATTTACAGAATTCGAAGGGAAAAGTTGGACTTTCACTCGTAAAAATTATTATAGGTTTTTTGTAAATTATGGCATAATGCAAAAAAATATTTGAATTATTTTAAAGGCAAAAGTTGCCTTGGATTATTGGAAAATGAGGGGAAATGTGTTGCTACAAAATCAATTCCTTGATAAAATCGATACGCTCATTATAAAATTCAAATTGGCCTTCTCTCAGAGTTCCCAGCAGTCAACATGCCCAAGTTCCGACCCATTTCGTCTTCAAATTCCTTCAAAGGCCCTACTTCAACCGGCGACAACCCAGTCGCAGCCCATGATCTCCTTCCAAAAAGCATTCTTCGCAAGTCCAATACGAAATTTGTAAAAGGCAGCAGGAACATCGACGCTGTTGACACTGATAGCTCCGAAAAGAACGATAATGATCATTCTCGTTATCATCCAAAGTCTGGTAAAGCCTCCAAAAAGAGTCGAAAGCAGTTTTTGCAAAGGTCATTCGAGGAAAACAAGACTCTCAAAGATGACACAATGTGCTCAACCGACATCAATAATAATCCCGAGTACAACGCCGACGAGTGCGACACACTCACAGAGCCATCATTACCCCCATTTAAATGTTGCGGAGCACAGTTTCCTCGCCAAAATAGTCCATGCTCAAAGGACGTAAACAATAACGATTTCGTCGACGACGTGTCATTAACAGTGCGGGAGAAGAATGATGATAAAGAAGCAGCGAAAGCCACCTGTGCCGCCTCATCTAGCCGCTCCTCATTCTTCAAGAAGAAGCATCGACCAACTCCAATTTCCTCCCAAGAGGCAAAGGGCTCGTCTTCTGAGAGAAACATTACGAGTCCAGTCCAGCCTCCCACACTCGCCAAAAAGAGAAGCAATACAGACAAGCGCTTACAAAAGAGAAAAGGAATCCTCGCACTTCCCGTACAAACAGAAACTTTTTGAAAGAAACTCATCATTAAAAAGTAATTTTGTCAAAAGAAATGTACAAAAACATCTTTTGCTTTCCCTCTTTCCAGGAACAAATTTACTTCAAAGTCTTCTCTTACCTTAATCAAATCGAGTTGCATGTCTGTACCCAAGTCTGCAAACTGTGGCGCGAGTATCACGACACCTTCTTCCACAAGCCCACCGTGTTCAACGGTCGAACACCCACTTGGAACATTGAGTCTCTCCCGAAATGCCTGCCGACAGTTTGTGACCACTCATCTCCTTTCCCCAGAGAACGAGCGTCGCTACAAATTATATTTCTACAACACATACAACTGGCAAATGCAGACGATGGTTATCGAGCGCCAAGAGGATTTTCAAAATGGCGTTAAGCACATGACAAAACTCCATCTAGTCAACTGTAATCTGAAATGGCACACGTTGGTAATGCTTATCCGAAGTCTTTCCCCATCTCCACACTTTCACGGACAGTTGGAGCCATCACTACCAAACAAGAGATGCTTGTTTTTGGTTGGTCTCCAACTACCCAAAGAAGAAGCAAGGTTTGTTGAAGACCCTCTTTGATAAGATCCCGGTGGCAGAACTCAAAGCGAGATATAGTCGTATAAAGATCTTCAAGTTGACACGAAGGTCCTTCACAAGAGACCTGACTATGTACTTTCATGTCATAACACGAGTGTTACCTTTCCTTGAAGAATTTGAGTTTACCGTGGGACCGTGGACAAGCCCTAGTAAAAAATTGCCCCGGCTTATTACATGGTTCGATTCGTTTTTCAAAGAGCTTTCAGGGCGGCATGTTTAGGATTCGAAAGAACCTGAAGAAGCTCAAGATCAATTGGAATGACAGCTCGTTAAACATCCTCTTTGACAAGTGTGTCGATGCTCTTCATACAATTGAATTTCCAAGATTGGCTGAACTCTCGTTAGAAATGAATGAAAAGTCGATGCAGAGCCCTTTAAAGCTACCAGAGCTCATCAGGTTCATGAATTGGTTTGAGTGGAAGGAAAAAGTCAAGGATGTAGATGATAAAAGTCTGGCCAATTGTAGTGCAACATCGCTTACCTCGAATAAGCTTGTTGATAAAAATAATAACCCCAAGCATATGCCTAGGACTCTCCTTCTGAAGGCATATATTTCGCCTGTTTTCATAACCCAAGAATGGATCGACTTTCTTTGCACTTTTCAAGACAGAATCATCCGGCGAAAGCTCAAAGTCTCGCTCAAGATGGGATGTCAAAATGGATGACGAGATCAAGACCGACCTTGAGAGGTCACTAGTGCAGAACGTTTTCAAAAATTATGTGTTTTTTCGTGGGCTGAAAAAGCTTCAGGTAACACAAATGAGCTGGCTTAGTTGACCCTTATCAAAGCAAAAAAAAGTCTGCTTTCATCAACATTTTGATTTCTCGTGTGAAAGGTAAACATTCAAAAAGAGCAAACCCAAGCTTTCCACGAGGTCGTTCCAGGAATCCGCGCAATCTACCCAAACATACAAGCGCTCGACATCAGAATTGGAAAAGTGGACGAATGGATGGGTGACAGAGTCTCCTTCTCCTTTCGCGACTACTCCTTCTTGTCAATCGCGTTCAACTTTAGATTTATCACCGAACTGAGGATTTCTGATCAACCGTGTAGAAGATGGGATGTGTTGGATGGTGTCACCGGAAAGCCTGACAGGGCTTCTCTAACCTACGCCTATATTTCAGCGAGGGATATGACCCTACTTTGCGAAACGCTGACGAGGTTGAGAGTGCTCAAGCTTTGGGCAAATCTCAACGACCTGCGGGATATCAATTTTACTGGAATCAGGCCCAAGTTCTATTACTTGGGAAATGACGGCCAGTTCTATTTGAATAAGGAGGAATGTCGCAAGGAAAGGAGGGAGCCGAGCGTTTATAATTTGAAACGTATTTTCTCCTAACAACCTCCTTTAAACAGCGCAGAGTTTTATGACTTCAACATGATGGAGGGTGGCTCTTTGCTTCTGAGCTTACTCTCAAGTTAATAAGCTTTCCTCCTCTGGTTTTTATTATTAGATCTTCGCCTACTCTCCCTACGTGGTCTTGGAAAGGAAGTCACGGATATCACATGTCGATTCGCCTTTGAGGGCATGAAACAATTGGGATATATTGAACTAACTGGAGATACCAACGTAATATTGCGATATATCACTCTAAAATTTATTCTTCCTGCAAAATGTGCTACTTTTTTATACGTTTTCCAACTCCCACTTTCCAACAGATTACGCAAAATGGGAGAATACGGTTGCACGCAAGAATGAGAGCAACTGGTAGCAGGGTAAACTTTTGTCGTTGACGGCTAAAAGTGATGATGATAAGTTTCCCCTAAAAGACTCCAAACAAAAGTGAAATAAACTCTATTGAGTAGCTAACCAGAAGCCAGTCCACTTTCTCCAACTTCTTTATTTCCTAAACCTTACTTGACGTAAACGCTTTAGAAATCTTTTATTTCAATTTCCTCTGAAAATATACACCTACATGAAAAATTCCTTGCAACTATATATGTCTTTACCACGTATGTTTGTGTGGAATATAAGTTTGGTCAAGTCAAGGCTTCTCTCTCTGAAAGCAATGACACATAATCACATAAATTTCTCATTCACATGGAATCCAAACAGGACTCTGAATGCTGACTGGAAACAAAAAGATGAAAGGACAGGTTTGCAAGAAGCACGAACATTTTTTTTCAGTTTTCACACGTATCACCTTTACATATAATCTCTGCTTTCCTTTGTACACTTCATTTTTCACCCTATTCAGACATAATCAAAAGATTTGTATTAAAACTGCGAGAGCTATAATGTAACCAAAAAAGAGACAGCATACATATGCGACTCATTCGCGATCACTTTCATGTATTACAGAGTGTATGAGATCAAGAAAAGTCAAGAGAGTGAAAAACACCGTCTGTTGGAAATCCACGAAAATGCATTAATATTCCGATTGAGGCAATTTCAAGTATTTCAAGCTTACCTAAATACGTACTAGTCTCAAAAAGTCTTCAAAAATCTTCTTAACCAGTCACGTTCAAAACAACATGACTCTTTGACCGCCAAGAGATGAAATACGGAATTGAAAGTCTCTGGAATAAAATCTGATGTATTTGTAGAATTGCGAAATACCAAATGCGAAAATGAGATATGCAATAATAAGAAAAAAGTTTCATATTATTATTTCGCTTTCATCCAAGATTCGTAATAAATACATACGTAATGACAATTCTAATGGAATAAATGTAGCTCAAGAAAAATGTCATTGATTCTATACAAGAGTATTCATGCGAGGCCCGATTGTACAAAAATTCCATTCCAAAAATTTTGCAAGACGGGGACCAAAAAGCGTGAGCAAAACTTTTCAAAAGGAAACTTTTTTGTGTATCCACTGTTGGANACGGGGACCAAAAAGCGTGAGCAAAACTTTTCAAAAGGAAACTTTTTTTTGTGTATCCACTGTTGGAAACAAAACTGTCTCGAAGTGGTGGAGTGTGATACATTTGGTAACAATTTTAACCCATATGGATGTGCTACACAGCACAGAGATTAACTTTTTTGTTTGCACCATTGCATTTTATACCTAAAAAGATATGTATTTTTCTTGTTTGGAAATGGCTGGATTGTATTAATTCATGGAAACTGATACCACAGAGCGACCCGTTCGTCTCTCAAAGCTCACTCATTTTATAGAGATCACAGGTTCCATGTCGATGTGATGGAGTCGTGGGAAAAGTCCAAGTGTCACGGGGACTCAAAACATAGCGTATTATTTTACAACAGGAATGTTTTTGCAGAGCGACACAGGTCCTGTACTGTATACAATAGCTTTATTTGCAATTGACATTTACAGAGATAGATTATCCCCTCTAATAATCTGTGGTCAGTAAGCGAGTAACTTTTGACGTGAAGCGAATGCTCTACTTCCAACTTTCCCTAACATTCCCCCCTCAACTTTCAACTGTGTGGCCCAAAAATAGGACTGTGCACACAATGCAACATATGGTGTCGGGCTGGAATTGCAAGCGTCACGAAATCACAACAGAGAGACTTTCTCTAAGCCAGCATGGGTCTGCCGGGGTGACGTGAGAACCTCGTTTTCAAAGACATTTCCCTAAAGCGTATTATGTATAAAGTATTTTTTGTGTGGAACAGTGTCAATTCACGTCAGCCGTTATGCAGAATGAGTGAAAGTCTGGGTAAATATCTAACGGCCATTTCCAAAGTAAACACATTCAAAAATAGAAAGAGACGAGTGGCTGAGCACATAATAAAAGCAAGAAATGTTATAGATGATTGAAGTTTTTTTTTTGACTTGAGTGATAGTTATGAGAGGAAAAGCGGTTTTTCTCGATGGCCTGTTAAATACGCCTCTCAAAACCACACGAGAAAATCGGATGGCATCACTTTTAGACTAGAGTAAACGTGTATTACATGTATGGGCACATTTTATACGTAGAACATTGCCAACAAATGACTCCCGATTGACTATACGATATAACAGAGGTATTTTTGGATGTAAAGTGCTAGTAGAGCGTGGCGTAAAACGTAATTCCCGATTTCCATGAATTGTCAACTGCGTCATTTTCCCGGTCGTACTGGTACAGTGATAGATAGTTCCGTAGGATATCAGTCAAGTTTGATTTTTTAAAAAATCTTCTCTGCAAAAATATTTTTAACGGGGAAAGGTTAAATTCATTAGGAATTGACGCATCTTTTTCCACTAAAACGTTGGAATCGCATTTGAATTCGACGCAGACTAGTTTTCAGCAGCGATGAAGGGGAAAACAAGCAGCGACTTTTCAAGCTTGAAGCTTGCACAGTGTTCGTTTCAACTCGAGAGGAAAAAAGTCCTTTGTGTAGATGCAAATGACGTCTTTAGATTTATTCATGAGTTTTCATCTTTTCACAACAAAATTAGAAAGTCGAAAAAAGAAACGGTTCTCGCAGGGTTTTTATTACGGCTCAACTCTCTTTCTTCTTCATTTCCTAACCAGGTAAAAGTTTCACTAGGTTACGTTCACCTTCTTCCAGAATGCTCTCGACTCGACATTCAATTTCGGGTGAAATCAACGCTAAATGACGCAAACAAGTTTTTTATTACAGAATCAAAAGACAGTAGCATGAAAATTTTTTGTAAATTTTTATTCGTCGGAAGGAAAATTTTCTTGTGAATTAAAAAGCATCAAGCAAAGAATGACGGAAATTGAGATAAGGAGATAGCGACGGTGTCCAGACTCAAGCTTGGAAGCAATGAATGTACAAGTCTGTAGAAATTGGCAAAACTTTTACAACCTTCCGTTGTGTGAACGAGTCGAAGGGAGCTATCGAGTCGGAAGCGGGTGCCCATGAAATATTCATCCGAAAGAAATAAAGATCTGGATCCTGCTGAACAAAAATGCTAGCTGTGTTCAAAGTGAAGACATGGAGATAGAAAAATTTCACTGCAGGCATCGAACAAGTACACCCCAGAGGGAAACTCTACCGTCACATTAATAACAAGTTCACTTTAGAAATGCATAAATAATGTGCGAAAAACTGCATCGTTTTAGGAATCAAAGGGAGGATCTCTAGAGAGGATTGGGCCGAAGGTCTTCCCGTACGTTTAGTCTTTCCCAAAAACTTATTTTTGTCCCTCGTGATCTCATATTTTAAGTATGAATTAATTAGTGGGAAACTGTGTAATTAAAGGACAGAATTTACGAGCAAATCTTTTCGTCGTTGTCCGGCGCCGACTTACTCTCGTGTCGACTCGTGTGCACCAACTGGGAAAGCAACGCGACTCCCCTCATCGCCCAAAAATGTTGTCTTCTGTACAAAGGGCGACCTCGCTACATTCTCACCTGGATCAAGGATAGGTTCACGAATCTCCAAAGCCCTTCTAAAAGATTTATGAGGTCATGCATGCAAAATCCGAACCTGGCGTTGGCCTGGGATGAGCTCCGAATACGGGACATGATGCCGAAATCGAGTCGGCAGTTGGTGCGCGCCCTCCTCTCCCCAACAAAGAATCCTACTATTAATCTGAGCAATATAACAACCCTGCACATTGCCGAGTCAATGTACAGATTTCAGCGGATTCATTCCTTCTTCACTTTGATGCCGCATCTCCAGCAGTTTGCTGACATCAACACTTGCTACTTGTTGGACTGGTCAATTTGTTGCAAGACATTTCCAGAAATACAGGAGGCAATCCTGAAGCCATTTCTGGGAGTTACGTGTCCCATCAAAAGTGTCAAATTGAAACGCGATGACGCAGGCTTCAAAACACTCTTCCTATTAAAGATTCTAAGTTGTGTTTGCAACTGCATAGAATCATTTGAGTTGATCATTGACACGTTCGACTTCCCCTTCCCCATGGCGTTGATAGATCGAATGGATTATGCATCCTTGGTTGGACTGCTGTTGTCCACGAACATTGCAACTCTGAAGGAAATAAGGTTTCAGTGGGTGGGTCACCTCACGTACCATTTTTACGACGATTTGCTCCGCTGCCTTGGTGTCATGTCTTGGGCCACGACTCCATGGACTTTGAGAAAAGTGGAATTGTCCTTCGATTGGCTGTTTCTGGGAAATCCAGATTTTCAGACAATTGTCGTTCCGTTCGTCCAGAAGCTGGAATGTTTGGAGGAGCTGAAGATAAAGAATATTGTGTTACAGCCCGAATGGGCTCAGGTCTTGGAGCGATGTATGCCAAACAACTACTTCACAAGAGAGCCAAAGCCGATGGTAGAATTCGGCGTGGTTTTGAGTGACAACTCAAGCCTATCTACTGGACAAACAAGTGTCAGCGTGATTGCCAACATGGCGTACTTACGGACGTCATTGAAAAGCATTAGAGTTGCCATCACTTCTGAGCATACGGAC
>JAHZMY010002209.1:0-11992 GCA_027743915.1 Seira sanloemensis | reverse complement strand
AACAAGATCATTAAAGTTAATAAGATGAATACAATGCTCGAGGGAGAAATCAGAGGGAAATTATTTATTGTGCCTGGTGAAATGCTGATACTTTGAAGAAATCATGATTCACTTCCGGGATACATATTCAATTTAAACGCTACCCTTGCCTTATGCTACACTCTCCAACATAGGCTCATACTCCTCTAGCCAACCTTGAAACTGAAACTCATTTTATGGCGTGAAAAAGAAAGAAAGGAGAGGAGGAAAAATTGAAATTTGGTGAAAGCGGTATTGTTAGTAGTGTATCAAGAATTCATCCTTCCCGTCCAATTTCATCATGCTCCCCGTAATATCTCCACCTATTTGACTATTTACCTAGCATTGTATCAGCCCCTACTTGCTCATTCAGGAAGGAAGTGCTTCAAGTACAGAGAATATGAAAGATTTTTTCCACAGCTCAGCTCCTTTGCAACGTGAAACTTTTTATTTTGTGCAAGTCAATAAAACGTTGAAAAGTAGTGAGAAACGTATTCAACGCACTTGGCATTTTCCGTATTTACTCACCACTTTGGAAATTGCATTATATACAAGTCTCCGTGTAATGGGACGGTAGCACCATGTAACAATGCCAAAAGACGAAAAAAATAAAGAGTTGCATTGAACTCACCAGAAAATGAAAAGTCCCATTCTCCGCTAGAGAGAAAGCCATTCCTCCATCACAAAAGAATATCAGCAGAAGAAATGTGTATATTCCTTCTCCAGTGGAATGGAATCCATTGCGTGGAAGTGCGGTGCAATAGCGATTTCATGAATAAGAAAAGCTATTTGCTTAAGAAGGGGATTTTTTTGGCAAGCTAGCCAAAAAAAATGAGAAAGAAAAAAGATGAACTTTACGAAAAGAGAAAATAAAGTTGGGGAAGGGATGGAGGGGGTTTGAAAGCAACATTTAAATTGAGAAAATGAATGCAAAAAAGGAAAAGGCTTTTTGAGCTATGCTCACACACACACATACACATACGAGCATATTGTTTAGGGTATATGAGATGAAGATGAGGAGGAAGTGAACTTGAAAAAAAGAGATTTTCTTTTTAGGAGGAAAAACGCAGACATGGTCTCTCCCAGACTTGAAACTTTTTTTCTTTGTATAATGCGCATTGCTACTACGTCATCATCATACGTTCAACTTATTCTGGAGAAAATGAAACATATTTAAAGCCGCATTTTTATAGGGAACATATGCTCTCTTTAAGAATGCAGTAGGCATCAATCTCTAACTGCAATAGGAATAAAAAAACTGCTTATGGCAAGGGTTTCACTCCCGGTGATTTAGAAAGTGACATTGAGCCGTGTCGAAGCAGGAAGGAAATTCGATGGTGGAAGAAAAAAGGTGCACGTTTTTTATACGGGAAGAAGCTGCATGCAATTTACCCTGTCAAATAAAGGATGACATGTGACTCTTGCTAGACTCCTCATGGTAATGACAATGATGATGATGATGGTCTTCTTCCACAGATAAACTTTGAAAAATGAATGACTCAGAATTTATGTAGGCTGGCAACCCGGTGGAATTTGTGAATCCTGTTTTGGGGACAGCAGAGTGGGCGCGATATATTGCATATTCCACTACCACATATCGTAATTAAAAGTGTATTAGGCCCCCAGTCTCCCAGATGGATTGTGCAGGTTTAGTGTTTAGGGACAATTTTTTAATATCGGGAAAGATTTGACAACTGTCATTCTCACTCGTTGTTACAATAATAAAAAAGAGCCTGAAACTGCAGTAAAAAATCCCTTTAATAATGAGTCAGTTATGTGGTGGAAGCAGTGTCATCACATCACTTAAAATCCCTTGTCATATTAGAGACACCAGCAAAAGCTCTGTTGGGTCTATTTACTTTTTTAAAGTAATCTTATCCATTCACCCTACTTCCCTGTCGGAGATAATGCGGAGCATTATCCTGTTGGGTATTTGTTTGCACCATGCACGGGGCTGTTATTTGGGTATGAAATTGTGCCTGAAATGTGTTTAAGATGGGGTTTTCCCGAAGATGTGCAGTGAGGACCACACGCTGGCTGGATGAACCTTACGTCATATTTTTAAATCCGTTGTGTACAGCTTGGCCTTCAACAAGAGAATGACGAGAAAGGAATGAGAAATTATTGATGTTTAATATTGACATTTTTATTTGGCTTGATTGAGTCATGACGCATTTTTAAAAGTTAAATGAAATTATTCAGCTGCTGGACAAATCTGTCCTTCAAAATCAATTACGAATGTCCATGTTCGAAATGTAAGGGTCACACAGCCCATGACCTATTTTCTAAAATGGATCGAATCATTACCATTAAATGAAACGTGAGAAAAAACTATAGCGAAGCAAGATTAGTTCGGTAGAGTTAATTTTCTTGTTGATAACGATTTTTATTGTTTTTTAATCGTCGGCATCCTTTGATAATTTTTGTCTAAATTCTGTGAAAAATACGGTATAAATAGCTGTAATTTCTGTGACAGAATCAGTCTACTTTCGTCTGCTAAAGACAAATTGTGGTAGTTTCTGCATCATAATAGAAATTGCAATAGTTTACCGGCAAGTAGATACTCTACTTCATAGCTTCCTAATAAAAATTTCAACCACTCAAAACGTGTAATTGCAAAAATGAAAATTGCGCTGAGCGTATTAATAATTCTGGGGTTGGAGAGCCAGACTATCATGTCTATCGTAATTATTATAAATCAACAATAAAATTTTTTTGCGGTTTTCAAAATACACTTGTATTGTATTCTAATTTAAAAAATTGATCATTCCAGAACCCAGCAGTGGATGTAGCGCAAGACAAAATCTCCCAAAATGACTCAAAAGAAGGTACAAATTAAAAACTAAATTATTTTCAACAATTATCCAACCAATATTTAAATTGTATGTCCTGCTAAAGATGGTACGTGGTGGCCCAACTTTCAAATAATTTGGGTGCCGAAATACGGCCGAAAACCAGCACCACCAACGATACCTCCTTCATCTTCACTTTACAATATGCAATGGGGGCAATTGGCAAGACAAGATCCGAAACTAGGGAATCTATCACCGGCTCAGCGCTTATATTCCAGGGCTTATTCCAGAGAAGCACGGTGTAAGTACAAAATATGTATAAGTTTAAGCGCATTTTCAATCGTTGAAATCGATAAGCGACTTCTAAAACGTTTCGCTCAAATTTTAGGGTTTAATTATGTAAATAATTACCCTTCCTTTTTAAATAATAATTAGTGTTCTGGCCACCAGGATTATGGATTCCGCTTCCAATCAAGTCAACCACCCCATCCAACCTTGTTCCTCTGCCTAGCCCAGTGCCTTAAACCACTACATTCTCGGCGTTCCGTGTATACATGACGCTGCATAGTAATTATACGTATAAACTTGAACGCATAATTTTCAGTTAAATTGAAAATGTATTTATTTGCTTTACCCTTGTCTAAATAAAGCTGTTCCTAAAATTACACGTTCCATTTCAATAATATCTTATGCTTCAACTTGAAACAAAATTCTTTGACTCCTCTATCTCTGTGGACATTGGCCGGTGCTATCCCCCCTTCTTGCCGTTATCGCTCCAACTCTATATCCATCGTCACGGTTCAATTAGCGGAGAAGTCGAGTATCATAAGCCGTAATCATCCCGCTATCATCACCATCGTCAATACATCATCACATTCGCATTTCACGTCGTCCCTTTTCAAAACTTTCTTTTTGTCTTTCTAGCCGATTCATAATGCACGCATTTCGCTGCTCACCAAATCTCCATCAAATTTCCACTGGACCGTACATACAACGCTACTAACAGACCATAGTGATGAAAAGTACTTTTTCTAAAAGCCATGAATCCACTCAACTCCAAAATCATAAAACACGCATTTTTATTTCCACCATTCATTCCCTTTTATCGGTTCAGTTCAGACGGGAAAAAGTAAATTGCATTTTGCAGGCATTGTCCAGTCAGGATACACTTGCATACTACGTCCAGAGAGAAAGAAGCAATGAACAAAGTGCATCCTTTGTCTATCTTCTATCCCGTGTCACCATCATCACCAGCTCTTTTGTCTGTGCCCAGGCGAAAGATCTAAGAAAAGCGGGGGAAATGGTCACAGCACCCTAGATTTCCCTAACCCTCCTACAATTTTCCTTTCAGAGACAGACCAGCGGCGATTGCATCCCACGAAAAAAGGCATTTTCTCTCATCTCAAACTCTTGGCAATCTCTTTGCCGAGCAGAAACGCACCCCTGCGCCCAAAGTGGCACATAGCCAGGCACCGAGAAAGGAATAAATGTCAGAGAAAATGCATTTTCAGTGAAAACTCAAAGAAAAAAGAGCCTATTCTTATTTCTTCAAAGTTCAATCTTCGATCACATCTCAATTTTCCTCCCTGGAAAAAAAAACTTTTTTTCTCCCTTTGTGGTGCAGCATTGCATAAAAGATTATTATGGATACTAATGACATTACTCCTTCATCCTCCGCTCATCCATTTCTCTTCGCTGTCACAAAGGAAGGAGATTAGAAAAAATAAACTTTGGTTTTAGATATAAAAAAATATTATGAAAGTGCCATCGGGCTTCCACCGCGATGCATGTAGATGACAAAATATGTAATGCACTTTGAATCTGACATTTTTTCTCTGGGTCTGATGGATAATGGGGAAAAGTGCTGGGATGAGGCAATTTCGTAATATGAAATATATCAGATTTTTGGTTTGGACATGCGAGCAAGATCAATGAATGATGTGGTGGTGGTGATGCGATGCGATGTCAATGTTTGGACGAAAAGAATATTTTTTCTACTTTTACCCCAGGTCATTTTCCCCATGAAAGTAATGAGGTTGGGAGAGCATACGCTATATGGCTTCCAAAATGCGAAAAATATGTAAGTTACATACGTACCAAATTTCAGCTTGTGGGAATAACTGCAATGTGAAATGGATTCATGAACACTATTTCTGAACTGCGGGAGAAAGTGAATTCAGCTTCCGTGAAAATATCATTTCCTTCTTCCGCATTTGAATTTTCTCTCTCTCTCTCTCTTTCTAGCAGAAAGCTGAACTGTTACCGTTATCCTAGGTCAAGATGGCAGAGTTACGGAAAGTTACGGAACGTAAAACTTGGTTTGCAACGCCATCATCGTCATCATATCCTCGTATCCAATCCAGCTAACCTCATTGTGACGTCTCTGAAGTGGAACAATCCCATTGTCATAATATTTTTTTCCTCACTTCCTTCACTCTCATTCCCATCAAATATTATGAAAATGTAGGAAAAGTAGTTTTTGGGGAGGAAATGCCACTGGATATAATTTTGAAAGTATAGACTGCAGGCAATTCTCCCGTGATATTGTGGCTTTCCCTCTTCCCTACATTTCTGATGGAATCCTTTTGTGTGTGAGTGAGATGATGATGGTGATGAAATGAGAAATGAAATGTGTGCAAGTGGCTTGAATCGAATTAGGTATATAGAAAATAGTAAATCTACAGAAAATTCCCTGAAATTGCTGCACTTCTCGAAAAAAAAATTCCTTCAGTCAGTAAAGCCCATAAGCTTTTAGGCTATGCGGCTCGCCTGCTTTCAGCAGCGTTTTTTCTTCCTGGAAGAGAACGTAAAAGGAACAATGACACATATGAAGTACTCGGCGAGAGGGATGATGACGATGACGGTACCATCATCACGACTGCGATAGTAGAATGACACCATCACATCGAACTCATTCCTCATAATGAAATGCAGCTCAAGTCGGGAGGAAAGGGGACATACTCGAATTGCACGTTGCACCACAACGGCTCAAATAGCTCAAATGAGTTCTTTTCCCCGAATCGGTAATAACAGGACCCAGTTCAGTCAAAGGGAAAAAAAGAAAAAAAGGGGGAAAGAGAAAAGGAGGCTTTTTAAAGGAGATCTTTGATGTAAATGTAAACTTTGGGCTTTCCCTATATACAACATAATTTTAGCATAAAAAATACATACCACCACAGCACACCAGCACCAGAAAAAAGGGGAAACAGCGAAATAGAGACTTTTTGTCATACCAAATATTATTTTCCCGTTGGTTTCATTCCATAATATTTCATCTTACATTTCATAGAAAGTGGGAAAAAAGGCTTTTGGATGGATACATTTTTTTTATATATATTTTCATGAGACACGATTTCTGTGCTCATTCACTCATTCATTGAATCAGTTGAAGGGAAAAAGACGAAAGCTTTTAGGGAGAATGGCTTGAGTTGACATTTTTTCTTGTGTGTAGAGCTTGTTTTTTCCTTGCTGTTTTTGTTTCCTGCATTGTTACACGGAAGAAATAATTTATTTCAATGACAATAGGAAAAAATAAGACGGCGATAGGGAGACAACAACAACACACTGGAATCGAAACTGTTTATACAGATTACCCAGAGAAAATTGAATGAATCAATGAGTTTCTTGTTCTCTCCCGAATTCGATTGGGAGAAAGGGTAAGAAAAGGAGAATATATCGACAGCACCAGAAAGGGGTTGGCTGCTGGACAAGGATGAGGAAGCAAAAGGCTAAGCAATTTGCTTGAACAAGGAATACAATTTGAATCCAGTCTGGGGAAAAAAGAACAATGAAATGTCGAAGTTTACTCAAACGGCTTGTTTCTCAGATCACTTGATTCACATTCGGAGGGAAAAAAGTCGGGTAAAGTAGATGCGACTGGAGAAAATGTCATGTCCATTCTGATTCCCTACCAGAGTAAAATGGGAGTGCCAAGGTCCACTCTCCTTTTTTTGTGAATGAATGCATCTCCTTTGTTCTCCCCATTTTTTGGTGACAGTGGCATTGTCAAAAAGTTGGCTGAGAAGCTTAGGGAACTTGATTCACAGTCGCAACTTCTTTCTTATAGACTAGGAGCATTTCTATACCAGTTTCCAGATAGAATGGAGTAAACGCTTTCTTTTTAGTGATTGAGCCTTTGGATCCATTTTCGAAGAGAAATTAACTGGACTGTATGTATAAGAAGAAAGGACGATGATGATGAGTTGATGGTCTTTTAAGAAAAAAGGGTCTTCTTTCGAAAGGGCTCGATGATTGCTGGAGATTGAGATGTCATTGTCAAATTACTTCTGTTTGTCTTGTTCCACTGATCCATTTGCTTTTTCCACGAAATGCAGCCAACTTGAAGAATGGGAAAACAAATGAGCTCATTTTGTGAACATAATGCAGGGAGGGGGAATGCAAGGGGCTTAAAATCTGCTCCGTTGCAAAAAAGCAAGGATAAAACGATTCAGAATTAAATTAACTTTGTGTTTTAAACCGCACAACATTATGTATTTGGCGGGAAACTCGAGTCGTTACAAAAGTTTACAAATTATTGTATGTGGAACGCCAGCAGTGAATATTACCGCACTCGATACAATTATGTTTGGAGTAGATCACGAACCGGTTGACCAGTAACTACATGAAGTATATGCAAAAATATTAATTTGGCTTTAACACTGGCGTTTACTGTTTTTGCAAAACCATTTAAAACAGGAGTGCAAAATAATCATTCAAGATCAGCATCTTCCCTTGACACTTGAAAAAGTTTTTTCATTTCTCGTCAAAATCAGATCGGTGCTAAAAGCCTCTCATTTAGTCGCCAATTAAGTCATAAAATGTCAGTATAAGAAACTGGCGCATTGATTTGCCGTGTTCGTCCAGGTCGTGGTTTATTCCTCCTTCCACTTTTCTTTGACGTTTCAAACAGCTCACATACATTTTTCAAGGGGAATGGTTAGTTTTTTTCATTTATGCAGTTGAGATCCTAAATTGCAATCGATCTGTACTCAAGATGATGAAACGATCATGATCTTCCTCATTTCATTTTTGGTAATCAGTGCCAGTTCTATTCAATCATATATATTTCATCTTGTATATACCCATGAATGTCATGTTTCCCCTTTGCCGACAGTAATTATAATAATAAGTGGGGGAACAAAAGGGTTTGACACGACTTGCGGAAGAAGCCAATTTGAAATAATAAAAATATATTGAGAGAGAGGAAACACAATGCAAATAACAAACAATCATAAAAAGCATGTCAGCTTTTTATTATTTCGTCGGAGAAGGAGTGATTCTCTCAGAGTCACGACAAAAGCACAACCACCTCCGAAAAAATACATCAGATCATCAGATTCAAACTCTGGATCATATTTTTTTCTTTATCCCATTTTCTAATCTTAATGTGAAAGGGGTATTCATTTATGAAATGGATGCTTCACTCTGATATAATGAAATCATTTGAATAAATGAGATCAACTTTTTTCCTCTAAAAGATCGTGCACTTGTGATACCGATACGGGAGCTAAACAGTTGGGATAACGGCGGTTTTTTTTCAGAAGGTCACTCTGATATAATGAAATCATTTGAATAAATGAGATCAACTTTTTTCCTCTAAAAGATCGTGCACTTGTGATACCGATACGGGAGCTAAACAGTTGGGATAACGGCGGTTTTTTTCAGAAGGTTTATTCTTATTGATATGATTTTTTGAGACGGTGGTGCTTTGCATGTAACTGCTAATTTATGCTGATTGACTGAAACAATTTTCGTCAAGGAGGATTCCATTACAAAAAATATTTGAATAATGTGCTTATCTTTAAAAGGAGCAATAAAACTCTATTGAGCCGCACGACTTTGCTCTGAATTCAAAAATTATGAATTGACTCGTTTCAATCTTAAATTGAATTATTATCTGGCAATGACATTTTTTAAAAGGAACGGAAAAAACAACTTCCGTTACAATATTGAAGCGATAAAACGGATTTAAGCCTTTGTTCGATGATTTTGGGCCAATTATAGGAATTTTAAATTGATGACTTGTACAAAAGTTGACGATCTAATGTCTGAAAGAAAAGGAAACCAACACATGCTATCTGCATATTTATCCCAAAGATTTCCTTACCGTATTGGGCCAGTACTTTCCTGTCATTCCATGCAAAATCACAATTCCAAGCTGTCCCCTTCCTCCTCAATACGCAAGTAGCATAACAAGCGTTTAAATATTTAAAAAATCCAATTTTCTCAGCAAATTAGTTCCACACTTGGCAAAGAGAGAGAAATGCAAAAGACTTGTGGTAAAAGCTGTAGGCAAACGTTTCATATTATTTTTTCATTAGATTTTTGTTTTTCATGCCACAGAACTTTGCTGATTTGTTGTTTTTCTCCTTTCTCCCTTTCTGTGTCTCTTGAGAAAAGCGTATTTATAGAATTACGTAAGTCAAAAGGAAGTCAACACCTTTTCATGCCACATAGAACTTTGCTGATTTGTTGTTTTTCTCCTTTCTCCCTTTCTGTGTCTCTTGAGAAAAGCGTATTTATAGAATTACGTAAGTCAAAAGGAAGTCAACACCAAAGAGAGAAAAAAAAACAGTCATGTCACAACACAATCACAATTATATTGTATATTCCATCGCAAAAAAAAAACAAGTACAAACATTTTTCATTATCGAGGAACCATGCATATCTAATCTTACGCCTTTAGCCATGCTCCTGTGTATTCACCCTGTTCCGTAGCGTGACTTTCTTTCAATTCCGAAACACTTGATTGGATTTTATTAGCCAAGCCATCATCGTAAACCTGAGGGAATACCTCTGAAGCAGAAATAGTTAGCGAGGAACGTATTTTTCTTTCTCATTTCCATTTATCACATTATCCCCGTACTCCCCATTTCCCCCTGCAAGGTATTTATCCTGTTTAAATAATAGCAAGACAAGTAGCTCAACCATTAAAATCGTTTGGCTTCAAATTAAAAACGCCTTCTTCAAAGCAAAAAAAAATACCTTTATGCCATTTTTGTGTTTGGGAAACGTTTTGAGAAATAAAAAAATGGCAATTGAATCGTACATTGTTCATGCATTGGGTGTACTTAACCCTTTCAAGTAAATTACCCTTTATCCTCTGGATTTACGATTATGGCCGAGGCAAAATGATGAAGTCTATGGGAATACCAAAAAAAAAACTAAGAATGAGCTTGGGATGGAATATCGACAGGGTTTGCATGCACCAAGATCGTCTTGAAGAAAAAAAAAAGATGTTGAAGAAGCCGTTGTCTTAACCTTGGTCTGGTGTTTGGTGTTTTACTTGCCGAGTTGCCGTTTTTCCAATCAATTTTTACGATTATGCTGATGATTAAGAAGAAAGGTGTAAGTAGGGGTACAAAGGTACATCAGAGCAAAGGAATTCCAATACATGCTTACTTGCTCTTGTTTCTCTAATGATTTCAAATGGTGAAGGTGATCCAAGATTTTTATCGTTAGGAAAATGTGGACTTTATGATCGTCATGTACACAGTCCACTTTCTGAGATTGAAAAAATTACATCTTGCGCATCAAACCATAATAATAAAGTCGAGAAATATCGGATCGAGTTTTTCTACTACTCCGATAGAGCATTGAGATAATGCAAGTGTAATGCACGAAGAAAATATGTTTCAAAGGCAAGTGTGTCCGGTTTACATTAAATTGGGAGTTGTAATGAAGGAATTTAATTGAGAACTAGTCGAGAAATATCGGATCGAGTTTTTCTACTGCTCCGATGGAGCATTGAGATAATGCAAGTGTAATGCACGAAGAAAATATGTTTCAAAGGCAAGTGTGTCCGGTTTACATTAAATTGGGAGTTGTAATGAAGGAATTTAATTGAGACCCAAATATTGATTCGTTGAAGGTGGAGCATTCGGAGGAAAATGATATGATACGCGTAATAATAGAAAAAAGGGTCAAGAGGTTCACAATTGCTTTACCCACAAACAAACAGTAGATTTTTGTATGTTAGCAGCGTATGTATATCTTGACTTTTGTGGATGGAAAAAGTCTGATTAGAAAATTGAGAGGATTCTACGATAGATTAAAACATCGGTACAAAAGCTGCTTTTTGTCTCAAGGTAGAGAAGATTTGTGATTATGGCGGTGCTAGATTAAACGAGTGGTGGGGATTTTGGGCTGTGGAATTGATACGGGTCACATGTTAACGAAAATGAAAATTACTGTCGGTTTAATTGAGCCCTGAAACAGACTGGGGTCTTTGTCATGTTGATGGGTAATAATGATACATCGTAATTACTGTACTTCCTCTTGTTCCAATGTATGTAACAACAGCCCGGGAAAATACAGTGTAAATTACAAAAGAAAAAATTGCTGATACATTTTCCCGATAAAAAAAGTTTAAGTGGGGCAGAGCACACAGGTGTGTAGCCCACAATTTGTTTTACCTTGCCAATCACACACTACAAGAAATAATTAGGATGACAAGGATAATTACGATTATTGCTCTTTTTGCCTCTCTCTCTATTATTTTCTATTTATGTAAACAGGTGCTAGTCCGCCCTTTGATGCGGAAAAATAATGGGCAATGGAAAAATTTTATTTCATTTTGAATGTGTATGGGGATTTTTACTTTTTCTCTGTTTTTTAAAGTGGAAATGACGCTTACTTATATATTTTCCCTCCTTTGCTAATTACTCCCGTCCTATTATGGGGACCATTCAACCGGTACCAGTAATGAAAATTAGATTGGATTTGAAAAAAGCATTATCCTGTGGTAAATTGTTTTTAAAAATGTCAAACGGACTCTTAAAACCATTTCAATACTTCGGCTCGGTAGCCACAACCCGAGCATAAAGCCAGAAGCCGCAACCTTTAACAGGATGCACCCATGCCACTCAAATACTTTTATACGAGAGATACATAATCTGAGTCAGAAAAAAATGCAATTTTAAGTGCAGGTGGCGGTGTGGACATTCCAATAAAAATTGAATATTCATTATTCATGCATTAATGAATTGGAAGTGAGGCTTAAACTGGCGTTTTTGGAATTACGACGAGGGCAGTTTATAAGATAAATATACGCGACGGCATTCCAGCAACAACAACCTTTAACATCTCAAATGGAAGAGGGGAGACGAGGACGAGGGTGCTACAAAAATATATAAAAATGTGATGAAATCAATATTAAAGTGGAGACATTCAATTTTTTTCCT
>JAHZMY010002208.1:0-12828 GCA_027743915.1 Seira sanloemensis | reverse complement strand
CAGAGCTCTCTCTCTTACTTACCCCAAAAGAAACTCTGATTCTCCGACGCCCACATTCGACACAAAGTTGGAGCCAGGGTCTTTGCACACTTTGTATGGTTGCTTGGCCGCTCTCTTCAGGAGGAGAATGGCCCCAGCCACGTCGTGTTTCACACCGTGCCCATGAAGCTTCAAAAGGGCTAAATTATACATTGCTTCGGCATTATTACACTTTACGCCCTTTCTGTACAAAATTGCAGCCTCTTTGTAGTTCCGCTTCACGTCCTGGCCGTCGCGTAGTTTGTGTGCCTTGTAGATGTTTGCGAGGGGGTTCGAGGGGTCATCAAAGTCAAAGAAGATTCGGTCCATGCAGTGCTGCACGATGGGGGAAAGTCTCGTCGCTCCGGGCAAGTAGGACGGTTGGAGACCGGCGGGAAACGTTTTCGCGGTGGGGTCAAAGTCTTCAAAGCCATCGGGCGTAGTGCCACGGCTACTATTGGTACCGACGCCGGAGGATGAAGACATCCGCTCAAACTCTACTAGGCGGATGTTGCAGATTTTTCGAGACTTTTTGATCTCATCCATGTCCGGCTCGAGGTCGATGGCGTTGTCGAGGAAGGTGGCGGCCTTCTTGTATTTGCCGAGCTCTACGTATGCCATCCCAACGCGGTAATGGGCTAGTCCCCAAGCTTTAAACGAAGATTAATTTTTATAGCTAATTTGCATAAGTATTGATTTTGAAATAGCCTTTGGTATGTACACAAACATATATTTATGATGTACATATCTTACCTGGTCTCAGATTCAAAGACGCTTTGGCGTCCTTCAGCGCAAAGTAGACCAAATCCCTCTTCCCCTCCGGGTTTCCAGCGAGTGACCCCGCCTTCTTCAGATACGCGTCGGATCGTGTCGCATACAGCACGGCCAGCTCAACGTCCGGCAGCCCTTTCAAAGCTATCGCGGAACTTAAAGCTTCTATCGCATGATCGATCTTCCTCTGTGCATTAATCCCTCTGGAAATGAGGGCGGAATTGGCCTGCTCCTTGAGCCTCTTCGCCTCACTCGTGTGTTCCGGACTGATTGGCCTCTGCTCATCCTCACTGCAGATACTCGAGGTGAGGAGTGAGTCCTCGCTAATGCTCGGGCTCAGTTTCAACTGATCCACTCCAGCCACTCCAAAGCTCACAAGGATTTTCTCAATTGCCTCCCAATATCGACAAAACTCATTATCCTCCAAACTCTTTCTCGGATATTGACTCGCTTGCGTGCGGAGTTGCATCAGCTCTGAGATCCTCTTGTTCTCATTCTCCAGTTCCGCTTTCACTTTCTCCCCGTCCACTTGAAAACGGACCTCGAGCAGGATGCGGCTTAGCATGGTAAAGTCCCAGTTGGACACTTCGCCTTCCTCTAGGGTCAGCTTGTGGAGGCGGCCACAGCTCTGATACACTTGGGAACCTAGGCCTTCCACGAAGAGCTTGCCAAAGTCGGGCCCGTCGACCCACTCGACGTTTTGCGAGAGTTTCCAGCGCCGCCGAAATAACTTTCTTAGGAGGGTGCATGCCTTTCGTAAGATAAGCACTTCAAGGCGAAGCCAGTCGTGTCCTGAGTTTCCCATGTCGAAAATTCCTGTAGGGAAGATTTTTTTTTAAATCTGAATATATTTTGGGGGAAAGTGCAACAGGCCAAATTGATATATGCGTGTGAGCTCGAAAATCAGGCAAATGATCTCTGCGAAATTTCCCTCTTTTTTATGATTTGCTTAATCCCTCCTTGTCACCTGTCAGTCCCTATCTGAGAGAGAGTCACTTTAAAGAGATTCTACGCACGTAAAAGCACTCGTGAGCAAATACTTTTTTTTCGATGGAGATGATCCAGTGTGAAAAAATACGAACGTATCTATATGAATATTACATACACATGCGTCAAAAGACTCTGAGACTCAAGAGATTCTATAATCCCCACTCAAGTCAAATATTTATATAAAAGGCATATTCCTAATCACAGATAAGTATTCAATATCGGGCATCTTGTGCAAATATCATCAACCCATATACTTATAAGTTTGTACGTATAGTAAAAGATAATACTTCACACGTTTTTGCAAACACGCAATATTTTTTTTGCAATAGCACACAATTATTGCAAATCTTCTGACATTGACAAGGATGTATGTATGTATGTATTATTATTATTATAATATAGCTTTTGAAGTATTGAAATTGGAGATAGGAAAAACTCTCAGGAAAACAGAAAACATATATATTATAGTCAATCTTCAACCTGTCACTTTCCTGAAGCATGTTGTATGAATATGAGTCATTATATGTTCTAATTCTGTTATGTATTATTCAATTGATATGATTATGATATCATTTTTTAGCATTGATAAAATCCATATCTTACTGGAATAATCCTGGATTTAGATTCCAACTTTTGTTGTGCTATATAGTACTCAATAAATTTTTTTGCATAAACAAACTGCTGAAGAAGGCAATCTCGTTTTTTTTCCACTGATCTTGTCAGAAAACTTGAGAACAATGCTGACACACACAACAACTTCCCACAAAAATTGTGTAGCTTTTTTTGCACGCTTGCGGAAACAATGGAGAATTTTATGCACTTTATCTTTTGAGAAATACAGAATCTAAAAATACTATATTTTATTATGCAGATTTCAGAGAAACAAAAAATATTTCCAACTGACTCCTTGTCTTTTGTACAATTTCTGTGAGAACCAAAACTGGCTTTTCTCTCTGCGTCCCAAGAACTCAAAAAAATCAAAATCTCTCTCACACAAGCACTCAACAATGCACAAACACGAAAAAGTGACTTTTCCACTGAGAGCATGTGCTTCTTTGACCGTCACCCAGCAAGAGTCAGAGGCATGTCTTCGGCTCGGTCTCTCNAAATCAAAATCTCTCTCACACACACTCAACAATGCACAAACACGAAAAAGTGACTTTTCCACTGAGAGCATGTGCTTCTTTGACCGTCACCCAGCAAGAGTCAGAGGCATGTCTTCGGCTCGGTCTCTCCTGCAGAACTAAACGCTTTCATCCTCCACTAACTGAAGGTTATTTGAGCAGATGAGTCGGAGCGAGAAGAATGAGACTCACATATATTCATACTTACATGAGATGCATTAAAAAATAAGTTCTTTTCGCTATATGCCAAAATTGCTATATGCACTCACTCTCATCATCAGAGTCTTCTTTACGAGTAACCAAAATTCTCATCATCTCATCTTTTTTATGATCATGCCTGGGTTAAACAATACAAGAGGAAGAAAATGACACTGTTGTAAGTTAGTGTAATGTTGCAAATATCACCCTCTTTAACTCGAGTTGGGTTGTTGTAGGACACAAAAATTGCGGAGAGGATGAGGTGCGAAAAACAAGAGGAACATTTATACACTATTTTTTGGCTGAAAAAGATGATGTGCCTTGTCTTCACTTGTCATCATCATCATCATCATCATCAATGTATTTATGCATGTAACACGGTTTTTTCTCCTCAATTGTTTACCCAGCTCATTATAAAAGATTTCAGAGCTTTTATCTCCTCCGGAATGAGAATGAGGTTTTGATGAGAATATTATGAGTGGATGTAAAAATAGCACTTATGCAGAGGTTCCAGCAGGAGTTTTGCGAAAAAAAACAAGAGTGCTTCCATCCTCCTCCTACAACATGATCATTGATTACATCAGAGTCGTGGGGAAAATGTAGAAAGTAGTTTTTTTAAATTCTTGCCAATTTACACGAGACTTGTTGTTCCAGAGAGTGTAATTTTTAATTTATGCGTATGGATGTTGGATGCTTTGATGTTGGCTCAAAGTGTTTTATGTTTTAATTCCTTTCAGCATATAAAATTCAAGACCAGCTCAGGTACATACATGTGGCTTAGTTGTGTGAGTGTGACCTATGGCATTTTAGGTAGGACCTTGTGAATGTGAGAATGTGAACTTGATGACTGGACTCACAACCCCGAGTAATCTTAATGAGGGCTTTTGATGGACGTTTAAATAGCTACTGATGACTTGGAACAGGGAATCGAGTCACGGCACTACCAGCCTACCACTACTCAAAAAATAAAAGTTTTTTCTGGGGAGGCTGTCAATACCTATATGGCGTGATTAGAAAATGAAAACTAGCTCCGTTCCATATAATATTGTTTTAAACCGGAGTCATACTCGTGATTTTTATTAAATGATTATGGCTTGAACCCAACCTTTGACAAGCGTTTAAGAAGTGTAATTTATAGGTATAGGATAGGATCATTCTAAATAATCACTAGATTGAAAACCAATTCTGTTAATGAACCTTACATTATTACATAATGTAAGTATACATATGTAAATGACCTTGTTTCACTTTCCTTCCAACACATCAAGAAAAGTGCTTATTTTAAAACAGCCAAGACCCCGATGCACTAATTAAATCGAGTCACCCAAAAAACCATAAAGACTTCCACACACCTTTTGGAACCGAAATAAAACTGCGTCTTTAATTTTTTATTATGATTACGGCTACGACCCATGTGCATATAATAGCCCAACGTATAATTCCATTAACTCCCAACATTTATACCATTAGCGTAGTTTTTGGCTGTGACAAAATAATTTTTTCTCACAGCAGCGTAGGAGAAATTCATTAATGCAGAGACATGACGTGAGTCTAAGAGTCCCAGTCTCAACTCTCAACACTCAATAACTCGTGTAAAACTGTGCAAGCCAAGAAAAAAGCCTTTTTGGCAAATATAAGCGTGAGGATGTGAGTCGAGTGAGTGAATACATTTTTCCGATGGAAGATGAGTCGAATATAATGACGCTAACGTTTTTTCTTCTTCTTCTTATTCTTGCAAGAGAGTGCATGTCTCCCTCCATCTTTCCACCCTTAGTTATGCTATAATGATGATCACAGATAATGACTCATATTAAGAACGTTTTTTTTGCCCCGTTGCTAATTATGCACACCATCATAATATTCAATATATTGTCCAGCAAGGACCTATGTATTTTTGCTCTTGAGAAATCCTTGTCAAACTCTTTTCTTCTCTAGACTCTAAAGGATCATCTTTACTTCAGACTGAGAGGCTTTGTGCACACATTTTGTCATCGGTGGGATTGTTAATGGTGCCACACTTGAAGTGGGGAAGGAAACACTTATGTCACGATTCCAGGCTGTCGAGGTGGGTGTCCCCGCAATTTTTTCCCATGGGATATACATATGTATGTAAATGTCTACCCTCCAAAAACTTGAGAGATGAAAGTCACTTGTTATGATCATTCTGTGAGAGTTGGGCCAACCCAATAGCAAAAAGCTCTTTTGTCCTCGCATAATAGAATTTTTTTACTGGGAATTTCTGCACACACACACAAAAAATCATTCGAAGAGAGTACTACATTACTTTTTAATGTTTCATTACGAGTGTGTAGTCAAGTAGCAAATTTTTTGGCTAGGTGTGACATTTGGAAGGCAAGTGTATAAAAAAATCAGTTGAGATGTAATTTCAGCGCGTGACGTTTTCAAATACAAAAATTATGCCTCCGGGGGATGTATAGGAAAGAGGAGGCTTTCATAATATTTAATTACAGCTACAGAGTACAGAGCTACAGCCATTTCTCAGTTTTCTATCAGATGAAGAAATGAAATGTGAAAAATCACTTTTTGCACACTGCACTGGTTATAAATGCATCCTCATTAAATCATGCTTGTAATAATGTAAAATACATATAACTTGATGAAATAAGTGCAATCCATCACACGGTAGTAATTGAAAGTGAGCCCATTAAAAGTGGTCAGATGGACGATAGACACATTTACATGCAAAATGCAAAGTGGATTCTCAACTTTTCGCAAACTCTTCTTCTTGACTTGAGAAGCGTCAAAAAATTACTCTCTGCAAAAATTGCAATGTTTGCAAAAATTATGCATTGTGTATGATGTAATGCATCGTTTAAAACGCTCCATCTCATCAAGCCAAATGACCGTTTGACTGAAAGTGAGATTGAACTAGATTTTTTTTCTTTCAAAATTACGTCCTGTGACGGAGATTGACAAGAGCTGGGAACAGGGAATGTGAGTTTGAGGTGAAATGGAAATGACATGTGAGTGAGACGAAGTGGAAATTTGACATGTGTTCAAATTACAGCAAATAGACATTTTAGTGATTTTAGAAACCACAAAAGCATTTGTTGGGGGAGTGGTATTTGCCAACAATGGGCATTAATAACGAGTAACAAGGCTTGGTCTTGTACCATGTACCAAAACTTTCATGGAACAGGGAACAATGGACCACCGCCAAAATAAATCCTGTTCCAGAAGCTAGAAGCCAGAGCTCTTCTTCCCCTCTCTGCGAAAAAGAGTGGCAGGGGCAGGAAATGACTGTGAAATTGTTGGTAATAACTTTCTATTCACCTCTGAATTGCTAATCATATTTTTGCTGTACTGCGCAGTAAAACTCAAAAAAGGCAGCAGCTACAACATCCTCCCTTCTCCAGCAGAAAAGGAGGATATGCTAAATAGATTAAATTATATGAAAAAATTATGACCATGTACAGTCATGGAGCATATATACACATATACATACCTATACATATATATGCATGTATACCTTTTTTCGTATGTGATTTTGCTTTTATGACATAATTCAGATGCAGATGCCACACAAATTTACAAGTTAAAACGTTTTTGTTGTGCTTCACAATAAAAAAAAACTAATCGCAAAGGGTAATCATGGATAATCAGATACGACGGTTTAAATGAGATCGTGCACTCTGCTCTATAATTCCAGAGATAAGAGAAAAGGGAAGGAGGATAGTTGATGATTGCTCGAGTTCCTAATTTTCTGTAGTATAATGATATGACATTCAAAAAAAATCATGGAGAACGAGAAAAAAAGAAGTCCTCTGTCTTTATCCTTTGGTCAAAAAAATCATAATAGTAAAAAATAAATATGTCTATGAACGGAAGGCAAACCTGAAGGCAAAGTCCATCGTGAAGGAAAACTCTTCCTGTGATAAGCACACAGATTAGTCAGGCTCCTCGAAGACATATTTGAAGAGCAGGAAATGAAGCACGGGATGAAAAAAAATCTTAATTTATTAATGCAGATTATATACAACTGTGATAAAGCTGAATTTCTTGATTGACAAATTTAATTGACTTCGGAACTTTGCCTTTAAGAACAAAAAGCAGAATCCAATCTTTTAGAAATTGAAAGTATTCTTTACACAAAAACAAGTTTAAAGAGCTTTCAGTTTCAGAGACTGTAAACTATCCATGTACCAGGCAATCCACGGCTCTGGGGAAACCTAATAACTTGCAGAGAAAGAGAAAATGGAGTCTCATAAAAAACGCAAGAGATAAAAATATTGAGCTTATCTCCAACTTTGATTGGCTTTTTCGATACATTTGCCCGTATATATTCTGCCTGTTCATTGCTTATCTCAACTTGTATCTCTGGCTCCGGCTCCACCGCATAAAACAGGCATCAGAGAAAAACAAAAACCCGCAGAAAATGGAGAACGCAGAAACTCATCGCAATTCGCAATAATCTGGACAAATGGATGAGAAACGTGCCTTATCGCACATAAATTTTATGAACATTTTCTCCAAAAAATATCAAATGGTTTTCTCATTTCCCTAAGTTTGACTATTACCTACATATATCGTATATAGGTAATAAATTACATCTAACTTTTGCATGATCGGTTTGACTTCATCGAACAATATAACTAATTCATGGATTGTTGGATTCATGATCCAAGTCCATTAGCCAAATTCCAAGTGCCCAATGAAAAAAAATCTTTGCTTCATGTTCATATAGCATACTAAAATAATGAGCGGATATATTTGCTATAAACTATATGGTATAAAAGCTCTAAGGCCATTGTCGATCAGTGATCGTTGCAAAGTGATAAAAAAGGCTATGGCAAAAGAACACGTTGCAAAATGAAAATGACTTGTGGCCACCAAGGGAGATGCGCGAAAACGATAATTGGAAACTAGTCAACACTTCCATTCTCCACTTCCAGAATGTAAATGCCAATTTACATTAGCAAAAAGAGGCATTGAATTGCATACCGATACAGGTATGGAAGAATGATAGCTAAATCGTGTAATCGTGCATTGCATAACTTACAATTATTATACTTGCATATGAGTTGGAGAAGTTGAATTGCAATTTTATTTTGCAAGTCGTAAAAATGTATAATTGTTTTGATGCGACTCTTCCACACCACACCAGGACAAAAAGGTGACAAAACAAAGGTGCCTATAGATAAGTTACAGGCTTACATTTTAATATGGAATAATTGCGTGTGTAAATTGAAATGACAGTCTCACTCTTCTTACCTTGTTTGGCCTCCTATGGCCTGTGCAGTTATTAGCAGTTGCGTTGCAGATTGCCCCAGTAAAATCTGAGAATGTCGATTGTCGATGTCGAATGGGCCAAAGCCAAAAGTCAGTGAGTTTTAGGAGTTTTGGACCGTGTGCCCATATATTTCAGTCACTAGGCTGAAGAAAAGACCAAGTGTGTTGTGTACGAGAGCAGAATACCTATTGGTTTTAATGAAGCGTGCAATTTCGTCCAAATATGTTTGAGGAAGATGAGGTGTTGTTGTGGTCTCTCTCTCTCTCTCTCTCTCTCTAAAAAGCTCCTGAGAGGTGTTTACAAAAGGAGATTGCGATCTAATAAACAAAAAAGTAAAACGCAGTATCAGGAGGAAATGTCTATAAATATTTGCCGAGGTACACAGGCTTTTTTGAAAAGAGCAGTGAAACATTAAAAAAGACCGTCATGGTCATAATCATAGACGTAATGTCACCACTTTTTCTAGAAACAGATAAACGACAATAATAACAAGTAGTAAATGAGTCTTGAGTCAATAATCGTTAAATCCGAAGGATTTAAATCACATTCATCTGACTCAATTGAATAGGATCGAGTTTGAGTTAGATAAAAAAAATATGACAGGAATGACAAAACGATAAACGCTGCTGGAAGCCGAGAGGCTGGGATTTTTTTGGATTGGGTTTTGTTTTGGGTGGTGTCTCACCCCGAGAATTATGCAATAGCATCAGCAACAGCAGCAAATTTCGAATGCTATGAACGAATCATATTTTTAAAAAGTTTTCAGCGTAAATAGTTTTTATGTAATAGTGGTTGCTGCATGCAGCGCAGCGTCATTTCATTAGCATTTTCATGTTCGAATATTGGCGCCAGGCGAGCTTCCAATTACATTTGTTGATGCAATGAACGAAGCAGTGGAAAAAGCTAAAAACATTTAAAACGCCCGCGCCATGCGCAAGTTTTCCTGTTTTCATTTTCTCACTTTCATTTACATGATGTCATCATATTCATATTAAGTATTCCACGTGCGAAAAATACATTAAATACTATTTTGAGGGAATGAATATCAATCACAATAGGCGCAATAAAATTTCCTAAAAATGACTAATTCATTCAGCTTACTTTGAAATTATAGTTAAATGGCAATTTTATATGTCTGCTTTTGCGTCAAATATGTAATTAGCAATTAAATTTATGTAGCATCGTAAAAATATTTTCGAGTGGAATATTGGTAACGCCTGTTTGTTTTGAAGCTATTGACTGGCGGCACGACTGTGTGTATTTTTTGATACTTTCAATTATGAAATGTTAAAACATGACTATAGTCGCAGAAATTGATAGTGTTACTGCTACCGGATCTAAAATTCCTAATTATCAATATTCATAAGCGTTTTCACCGTAGCAAGCTTTTCTCTCTGTAGCTGACATCATTATATAGCTCAATAGAGTTGTTTGAAATGAAGGATAATGAATGATGACTCGAAACAGGTATGTATTGCCCATAAAAGTGCCAAACTCAATATTTATGTATGCAGGTAGTTATTATTATTACTATTATAATTTCGCAAAAAACATTTTTGCATGGTTCAGCCCATCGCGAATTTCGCACACTAGATTTTATCTCCCAGAGTCAGAACAAAACTGTTAAATGGCGAATATAGTGAAACAATAAAAAGATTTTGAATTTCTAATTAGCCATTTTCATTGTCTCACACTCGACCATTTTTACATAGAGTACCTATATACATACACAGGGCACAAAGTAAAATCCCTCAGCATGGCAAATTCTTGTCGTTCCAAATTTCTTTTGCAGAATAAATCAAAATCTCCTCCATTCATAATGGAAGTGAACAATGCAATCCATACTAAAAAATATATTTTGCAGTTCGGCTTAAATGTTAAAGTAAAAAATTCCACTGAAGAATATGCATTCCCTTCTACTCGTCGTATAGTGCGAAGTATACAAGATTAGGTTAAAATATGCATGAGGAAGGCGTGATAATGACTAGATTTTGATGAGAATCTGCGTGCGTCGTGCTCTTTTTTCTTCTGCACAGGTGAGGGAGGTCGGAGTGTCGGAGGATTCAATTCAAATTCAAGCACAGGAGCTCTTGGATGGTGCCAAGCAGGTCGACCAAGAACAGAATCCATCCGACCCATATGACAGTACTCACAGAAAAAAAAATTGTATGCAAAAACTAAAACCCCTATCATCATCATTTCGTATTATGTTACAATAATAACAATAATTTAATGCAATGGTGGTACGCATAAGTTTTTTTTTGCCTTTCCTTCAGGGATGCGCGACAGAGACCTCTTCATTCTTCATCATAAAAAAATAATTCTTGGGAGAGTGTGAGTATGGATTTTTTTGCAATACTACTACGTGGTTCCGCCAAATTTTTGTAATCTTCCAACTTTCCTTTTTGATTCTACTCATATGATTTTATCAGAGTTTCCCACATGTCATCTCTCTCGTGTGCCGAGTGCCGAAAGTGATGAAATAATCTTGAAATGTGATATGGGTTAGCGTGTGAGTATTGAGTATGAGCACTGAGCAAACACAGAACCACCGCAGCCGTGGTCGTGGTACAGGGAAGGGGCAGGTGGCACCGATTTGATGACATTTTTCCCTATTTGCGAAAAAAAACGAAATTGAAGAGAAAAATTTGACAAGAATTTGATATCTTGCTCGCTTGCGCACATTGGTATATTTACATACTTAAAAATTCACTTTTTCCCTAAAGCAGCTCCTCCAAGACAAGAAAGTTGTTAGAGAAAATAGCTGATGATGATAGAGACTGTGCGTAGTTTGCCAAAAAGGATCATAAATTTGCACTTTGTTAGCCAAAAAAAAATGAAACTGGTATGCGAAAAGTGACAATTTCAAACAAGGCGAAGGAGGAAAATTCTGGTGTGTTGTGTGTGGCAGCGTGTGTGCAAAAATTAGAATTACTCAATGAGCTTCTTTTTCTTAAAAAAAATGTCCATATTGCAGTTTGCATCACTTTGTCATTTTCTAATGTAATCTGTAAAGAAGCTGAAAGAAACCTCTGAAGACAAAGAATTTCTTCTTTTTTTTTACGTGGCTACACTTTATGATTATAGCGAGCGAGATTAACATATGAAATGACTTCAATTATCTCATTCATTACCTTTCTTGACATTTTTCTCATTTTCCACATTTCATACGATGACTTTTAGCAGCACTTTTTCAGAAGCTGGGAATGAGAATGATGAAAGCCTACCACCACCACTACCACTGCGAGATTTTTAATTGCTCTCTGGCACAAAAATGTTGAGAAAGGATCCACTTTCGAGTTTTGTATTTTCATCTTCGTCCTTGTCTTGTGCTGCTACAGCCACAGATATAGAAATTCCAGTTTGTCCTCGGCGCGTGGGTGGAATCGTACCCGAATCAGTTGCACATTGAAATTACAGCAAGTCCTTTTTCAGATGTTACCCAACAAAATGTTGAATGTAGACATGTCATAATAATTACCCACTGGAGCGTATATATGAAAGAGGCAAAATATTATTTGGAGTAGGCCATGTGACAATTCGCATTTTTCATGGATCATGGAAGCGTGACGCAACGGGGCCGAAAAATTCCAGTGGACATCACAGTTGACTGGCTCTGCCTGACTATGAAAACCACAAAACTTTTTGTGCAGATTCATTCTCCTTGTTGTAGGACAAACTATAGATATACTATATAGGTAATATGCAATCATGTTGACACAGATGGCTTGCATTTTTTTAAATGTCACCACACATTATGAAATTGTATCATTGTCAAGCTCATTGTCATTGTCAGCCCGTGAATCCATGCGTCACACAAATGAAAAAGTGATTTTCTCCAAAAAGAAACAAAATCAAAAATCCTTTCTTCGTCTTCAGGTTTAAAACAAGGGGTTGTAAATGTCCAAACACGTCAAAAAAATCAAGAAAATCTTTTTACGCAAAATCAGCCTAGTTTTGTGTGCATATCATCACACACCTAATGGACTCTATAGGTTTTTAGGCTACCTAATAATTTGCATAAAAATTAAAATTGCATAGAACCCTACGACAGAGAAATTGCGTGTTTTTCGAGTACCCCTTGCAAAACTTTCTTTCTTTTACTTTTTGTTTAGAAGTTTTTTGAAGTCACCCCCACAAATGACGGGATGAATGAGCTCATCAACTAATAACCTCATCATCATCATTTTACAAAACACATTTTTAAGCCCTCCTCCTCCTTCCAAACAAATAAGTACATAAAAACTAAATTGTTTGATTCCATTCGCTTCCGACGACGACAATGAGCTCATCATTATTACGAGAGATGATGATAAGTTAATACCTCATTAAAATGTGCATGCTCCGTGCATTCTCCAAAAAACCATTCGGGCTGAGTCTTAAGCCTCTTAAATTACTTTTAACTATGTGATTGTGACATATATGCAGCATGCCAAAATATTCATAACTTCTTTATTATTTCAACTTACTTCTTTC